>ML685883.1:8155706-8173073 GCA_007922175.1 Pelusios castaneus
TGCTACTCACTGGCTCTCCGCGGTGGCTGCACAGAGCCACCGCCTAGGACCTGCCTTCCTCCCCCCCGCCCCCTCCATCCAGCTGGGTCCTCTGTACCAGGGACGGATCCTGCAGCTGGAATGGAGGGGCTGATTCTTTGGCCGCTGCCCACGTGGGGATCCAGTCCATCTATATAACTAAACCACAGTTGTATATATGCACGGCGGGATGTGGACGCAGCTCCTGCGCGCGTATATAACTGACACAGTTGTGCGCGCGCAACAGCTGAATCCACGTGCATAAGCCTGTGGATTAGATAGCTCACGTGCACGGCTGCCCGCCGTCCCTCCCACCCAGCGGTGATTACCATTTTTCAATTTGCGATTCTTTAGAGAATCGGGGGTTTACTGGTTGTACAGAAAAGAACCTGGGGTGACAGTGGGCAGGAAGCTGTATATGACTCAATAGTGTGCCTTATTGCCAAGAAGACTTATCAGGCTGCATTAGAAGGAGCACTGTCAGCAGATCGAGGGAAGTGATTATTCCCCTCTATTAGGCAATGGCGAGGCCACATTTGGAGTACTGTGTCCAGTTTTGCACCTTCCCCCCCCCCCCCAGTACAGAAAGGAAGTGGACAAATCAGAGACAGACCAGCAGAAGGCAACAAAAATTATTAGGGAACTATAGCACATGATTTAGGAGAGATTGAGGGAACTAGGTTGTTCAGTCTATAGAAGAGAAGAATGAGGGGGAATTTGATAGCAGTCTTTAACTATATGAAAGGGAGTTCTAGGGAGGAAAGAGTTAGGTTGTTCTATCATCTATACCATTGAGAACAAAGAGCAGTAGTCTCAAGTTGAAGTGGAGGAAATCTAGGTTGAATGTTAGGAAATGCTTTTTTACTAGGAGATTGGTGAAGCACTGGCATGGGTTACATAGGGAGGTGTGGAATCTCCATCTTTAGAGGTTTTTAAGATGTGGCTTGACAAAGCCCTGACTTGGATAATTTAGGTAGTGTTGGTCCTGCTTTGAGGAGAGGGTTGGACTAGATGATCTCCTGAGGTCGCTACTGACTCTTATCTTCTATGCTTAATACAGTCATTGTTTGGCTTAAGGTATATATTGCTAAATCAGCTGTACTTATCCTGGAAGTATATTTTAGTTTGAGTTCCTTAGGATGTACTATTGTACAAAACCTCTTTATTTCTTCACTTTTTTTGTGTTGCTTGTTGCATTTTATGGCTTTGTAAAAATATGAATAAAAACTGAGGGAAAGAGAACACATAAAAGAATATCAATTCTTAGGAATGGATACGTGTTTGGGGGAAAATGTTACCGTAAATATTCCTGCAAAAAGAGTAATGCAACTGAGTTCTATTGGCACACATGTTTTAATGAAGGTGAACTTCAGAATGACATGCTCAGTATATGCTGACTCTAAGTTTTAAAGTTCATTTGCATGAACAATTGGCCTTGAAATATTTGGGCCATCAGCCAATTAGGAAAATGAAATAAACTCATGTGGCTTACGTAACTCATCATAACTGATCAACCCATATTGACAGATATATTGATATTCAGAGAACCATTTTCACTCAACCCTTAGAGTAAAAAAAAATCCCAAAACACTGACAAATTTCTTCCAACATGTTCATAATTCAAATTAAGTCTGCTTACAGATATTCAGCGAATAGAGAAAGTGGCTAGAGTCAGTGGCTAACCTATTTGTTTGTTAATTATATAATCAACTGTAGACACTGAGAGAGGAGAATAATGTGTGCATATATTTTTCCTGTGCAATACAGCACTACTGAGACTGATAGCAGTTTTGTCCCCATTTTCTAAAGGAAATCAATTAAAATATTGATGAGTCATTATATGCAAAATATTCTAAATTTTTTGCAAAATTTGTTGGATTTAGACTGTCTCAGGAGTTGTTCCATTTTGTAGTTAGTGTGAAGCTAAGTGGCTCTCAAACATTGATGACCTGACTATGAAGAAACCCCCTAAATATAAAAATTTTGACTGCCACATAAACTGAATCTAAAGCAAGAAGATTGACATTTCAAATAAAACCAACACATTTATTTGGAACAAAATATTATAGCTCCATGCAGTTATAATCGAAAAATCAGGGGAGGATCCCCATATCCTTGGGTTATGCATTTGGAAAGTAGAAAGTTGGTGAGCAACAGATGATAGTCTGCTAAACTTGGCTTTGCATGCATCAAACCACCTCCTTCTGTGTTAGGACCCAGATTTGCAATTTTATATGCTTGTTTATATGCTTGTTTTATATGCTTGTTCAGCACATCAGATCAGGTCACCAGAGCAAAGGGGAAAAGGCGGGCAGAAGCTTGGTGTCATGTAGCCCAGTGGTTTTCAAACCATGGGTCGGTACCCAATACTTGGTCACAAACCCTCTGGTCCTGGGTTCGTGGAATCCCCTGCTGCTGCCACCAAAAGACTGTAGTGCATTGCTCAAATGTGTAATTGTTGGGTCATGGGCATAAATGATTTTTTTTCAAACTGGTTCCTGAGGAAAAATTTTGAAAACCACTTTGTAGCCTATGTCTGCATGCATCCTATATACTGCTTTCTCCCTGATTGATGACAGAGTATTTAAAAGTATGATGGAAGCAAACAATGGTGGATTTAAAACCAATATAGTTTTAATCCAGTGCTGAGAACTGTAATTATAAGAATGGAATAGCCCTTTTAGATTCCTGACCACCATTTTAAATAATTAAGAGAGAGACTTCTTCCAGCGAATTCATTAAAGTTTTTCTATTGAACTCACCACTTACCAGGACAGGATTTTGGAAGCTAATCAGTGCTATTGAAATAGATCAGTGCTTTTTTTCTAAAAAAAAAGGTACCGGAACTCCTATTGATGTCCGTCGTGTCATAAAGAAATAACACTGAAAATAGTGCAGTAAACAGTAAATTTTTGAATATATCAAAGAAATAAAAATACAAAGGTAAAAACTGTTAAGTTTTATTAACTATGCAGGCCGCTAATATACTGAAAGACAACCTGTGAGGTCTTACTAAGGAAAAAAAGGTGCCGGAACGCCGTTCCGGTGCATTCCGCCAGATAAAAAGCACTGAAATAGATAACAATAAAGCTCAGAGTATATGTACCTCAACACCAATGCTCTGATTTAAAGAACGCCCCATTGCCCATGGACATAAGAAAGCCTATTTTTACTGGCACCTGTTCCTCTTCATGAAGATTTTGAATTCATCTCCTTGTCCCCAATCTGACTGGCTGAATGTGGGTTAGTGATTTATAGTTTTAAAAATGTTGCTTTATTTTACATAATAATCTAAGGAAAAGGAAAATGCTCATGACTAGGATTTTCAAAGGAATTTAAGGGAACTTCCTTTAGTTCAATGGGAATTGTTTTTCTAGTTCTCAGTGGGTATGTCCACTGCAATTAAAAATGTGGTGCTGGCCTTTGCCAGCTGGCTTGGGCTCAGCAGCTGTTTAATTGCAGTGCAAGCATTTGGGCTTAGCTGGAGCCTAGGCCCTAGAATCTGGCAAGGTGGAAGGTTCCCAGAGCTCAGCCTGTAGCCTGATCACAAATGTCTATACTGCAGTTAAACAGCCCCTTAGCCAAAACCCAAGTCAGCTGGCACAGACCAGCTGTAGAGAGTCTAATTACAATGTAGCCTATGCTCAGGTTTCTTTGAAAATTCCCAATCCTTGTGATTAAATCACTGGCTGGGACTAAGGAGTTCTAGGGGCCATATCTTTAGTGGTGCAAACCAACAGTCTATACAACCAGAGGATCTAGTTCCTAGAATCAATAATTGATCTGTCATAGGCTTCCAGTAGGATAATGGGCAAATCAATTAGTCTGTGTATTACCTAAAAGGAGTAGTTGTGAGCATAAAAATTACATCAGACCATATGTACACAGAAATAAGCATGGGAGTTATAAAATTCTAACTCCTGAAATTAGAACATATTCTTGCTCATAATAAAAGATAATATTCCTCTTGATATAGAATTCATGCTGTGGAGCAAGTTTCTTTTTTACATAAAAGTGCCCTCTCAGTCACACTTCTTGCAAGAGAAATGCAATCTTTGCTGCAAACTCCTTTGGTACCTATCGATAGAGTGTGAATGTTTCATGCCAATATAGCTGGTACATGTTCCATGGTTCTGAAACATGAAGTTGGTTTCATGAATACAAGTCCTCTGATTTCAAATACCAGCTAAAGTATTTTCAACATGTTTCTTTTTTTCCCTTAAGAAAGAAAGAGAATACCTGATTAGGTTTCTTCAATTTCCATTCCAACCCTTGGCTATCTCTACACTTAGAAAGTCAACTCACCTTTATTAAGGTGACAGAGCATCTGCTCTAGACTCCTAAGTCAACTTAAGGCAGACTATCAAATCGACTTAGAGAATCTACACTAGACTCTTAAGTTGACTTGGGGGCGGAGGGGTGCATTGTGGGACGTGTGGCAGTAGAGAAGGTCTCCTCTCCCCCACACATGCCTTCATAAGAGGAAGTAAGCTCAACTCCTTCCCATTGTGCCTGACAACTTGGAGCCTGATCAGGTCATGGATCAGCCTCTTCTCCGGTGCTTTGCCAGGAAGCTGCGCCACACCTGCCAGCTAGTGGTAAGGCTTCTTCAGCTGTGGAGCAGGCCTGTCTGGCAACCCGCCACCATGGAGGAAAATGACAGCCTGCCTCCCACCTTGCTGCCCCCGCAACCTGCCATGCTTACAGCACTGCAGTCTGTGCCTTGTTGCTTCTGGGCACATGAGGGCCGCAGTAACTCATGGGAGCGGATCGTCCTCACCACCTGGGCTGAGAACCTGTGTCTGCAGAGCTTTAGGATGAGCAAGCAGACCTTCCTCAAGCTCATCCGTGAGCTCAGCCTGGCTCTGCAGTGCATGGAAAGCCGACTCTGACCCACCCTGCCTGTAAACGAGCAAGTGGCTGTCGCCATAGAGAAGCTAGCAACGCCAGACTCCAACTGCTCCATGGCCCAGCAATTTGGCATTGGGAAAGCCACCGTGGGGACCGCCCTCATGCAGGTCTACAGGGAAATCAATAGATCCTCCTAGCCCACCTCATCACCCTGGGCAACTTGCAAGAACTCCTCGCCAGCCTCACCCGACTTGGCTTTCCCAACTGTAGGGGCATGGTGGACCCCACCCACATCCCGATCCAAGCCCCAGAACGCCATCCTAGGCTGTATGTCAACTGCCAGGGGTACTACTCTGTGGTCCTGCAAGCCCTCATGGAATCTTTCAGAGCATCTTTATGGGCTAGTTGGGGAAGGCACACGACCCATAGCTCCTGCACAACTCTGCCCTGTACAGGCACATGCAAGCGGGCACATTCTTCCTCAACCACACAATCACCAATGTGCAGGTGCCAGTCCTGATCCTTGGAGATGCCACCTACCCCTTGCTGATGAAGCCATACATGGGCCGCATGGATGCCAGCAGAGACCTCTTCAATCGGAGGCTCAACCAGTGCCGCAGTGTCGTTGAGCATGCCTTTGGCCATTTCAAAGCCCGCTGGAGGGCCCTCCTGACCCTCCAGAAGCTTGGCCAGAGCAACCTCCCGGTCATCAGCACATGCTCTTGCCTGCACAACCTATGCGAGCTGCGGGGGAAGGTCCCCCACATCTGGGAGGCTGAGGCTGATTGGCTCACAGTGCAGTACGAGCAGCCCAATGACACCCTGCCCCAGACTCAGCAGCAAACATAGCTCATCCAGGATGTGCTGAGGGCCCACTTTGACAATGAGGAGCACTGAGAAGTGGGCCTGCTACCAGGCCCCGTCACCTCCACCAATGCCTGCTCCTCCACCCCCTATCTCCCCTCTGTCCCCACACCAATAAAAACACAACCCACTGTATAAGTTTTCAGGATTTTTATTCAGATGTGGAAATAGGGGTTGGGAGGTTTGGGGGAAGTGAAGAGGGTTGGGGGGAGGGCCCAGTGCCTCTGGGAGGCAGGTCCCAGGCTTGCAGATGTCCGCCTTGAGTCCTGGGCTGTGGGCATGGAGAGCTGCCTCCGGGGCACAGGGCAGGGCCCCAAGGGAACAGGTGCTCCTCCAGGCACTGGGTCTGCCACTCCATGAGGTCGAGCATGCACTCAAACAGCCTCTGCTCACCCCTCTGCAACCCCTGCTCGACACTTCAGTGGGCATTCTCCTGCTCCTGCCACACCACCAACCGTGCCTCGGTCCACTCACTGATGCAGACCAGGTCTTCGAGGAGCTTGTCCCACAAGCAATGCACCCTCCTTCTCCTTGTTATCAGGCCTGGTGGGGTGCTGGGAGTGCCACGTGTCAAGGGCGCAGGGGTTGCTAGGGGGACACAAAGAAGAGAGTCTCTCCCATTAGCTGGTGCGGTGTGCAGTCTGACAGCAGCTGCTGTCCCCTGACCATCCCCCTGCTTCCCAGGCCCTGTCCTTCAGGACAGGGACTCCTTGGTACATGCCAGCATGCTCTGCTGCCCAGGTCAAGTGCAGTGCCCACAGTGGTGAGCTGCAGGCAGCCCTGCCTTGGGGGTCTCTCCTGAGGCTACATGCCACCAGTGTCGGGCACATGGTGTCTGGCCTTGGTGCTCCCGCCTACAGTCCCCCTACCCCAACTCCAGACATGCCAGTCCACTGCTCACCTCTGGGTTCCCTCCACCACGTAGTCCCCAGCCCCTCTGCCCCTGTGGGAGCACCTTCCCCCACTGATCCTGCCTGTCCGTGGTCCATGTCCCCCTGCAATCCCTGTCCCACAGGCTTGCCCAGCCCTGCCTGCAGGAAAGGAGGGAAGGAGAGAGCACTCACCAGCAGATGTCTGACATGATGTGCCCTCGCCTGGGTCTTCCTCAGCAGGGGGGGAACCTGCTCCTCTCCCTGTGAGGCTGGTCCACCATCAGGGCAGGGATGAGCTCTGGGTTGGCAGCTGGCTCTGGGCCTGGCGAGGTGCCCTCTTGTTCCTTTTGGGTGCTGGCCTCCCCCTGCTCCAGCAGCACAGTCTTGTCCCCCAAGCCCTCCTCCTGGTTGTCATTGAGGGAGGGGAGCTCGGCAGAGTCGATGGTGTGGGCTGGCAGGCTGCCACTCTCCTGGCCCTCTCCAGACCATCTCCTCCCAGGTCTTTTGGTAGCCCTGGCAGTGATCCTTGATCTTGACCCAAACCTGCTGGGTGTCCTGGGTGTGACCCTTGGCAGCCAGGGCTTTGGAGATGGAGGCATAGACCTCTTGGTTGCGATGGCTGCCTTGCAACTGAGAGCTGACTGCATTTTCCCCACCCATATGGCCAACAGGTCCAGGATTTCCTGGTGGTTCCAGGATGGAGTCTGCCTGCAGTGCTGGCTCTGCTCTGCCCTGCTCCCAAGCAGTAGGTCTGGCCAGCTCTGGGGAGCAGGGTGGTCAGGTGAGTCCTGACCTGTCATTGGCCAGGGCAGGGTTTCCCTGTGCCAGGAACTCTGGGAGGGAGGCAGGTCTGGAGGCCATGAAGGTCAACTCTGCGTCTACACTGGCTTAAGTCAACCTACAAGGAGGTGCTAAGTTGACTTTAGGAACTGCTTAAGTCAACTTAAGGAAGAGTTGACTTAAGGAAAGCCCAGTGTGGACGCAGAGTATTTTAGGTTAACTTAAGCCTCCTCAAGTTGACTTAATTTTTAAGTGTAGACACACCCCTTGTTAGTACTCTTTGAAAGCTATGTTGTGTTGCCTTAGTCTGTTTTTAGAGAGACTCACTTTTCATATTTCTGTGTCTACTATCTACATAACTTGTTTTGCATCCCACAAAAACAGATGGAGACTGGGTAAAGTTACAAAGCAATGTCATAGAAGGGAAACTGATCATTTGCAATATCACATCCAGGTAGTTTATATATGGGAATATAGTAGTTATGCTACTTTCAACATTGTGGAAAAAAAAAAAAAAAAAGGAATAAGTTTTAGCTAAATTTATAATGAAAAAATTAGTTTGGGTTTCTATAGGATCATTAGAAAAATCAAATACAAATGAGAAATTTTTCAGGGAGTCATGAGACAAAAGGGTTCCATTCCCAGCTCTGCCCTTACCTGCTGTGTGACCTTAGTCAAGTCCCTTACTGCTTGACTTTATACTTTCCCATATGAGCTTTTCATCAACAAACTAGAGAAATATAATCTAGACAAACCTACTGTAAGGTGGGTGCACAGCTGGCAAGAGAACCATATTCGGGGAATAATTAACTGTGGTTCACAATTGCACTGGAAGGGTATATTGAGTAGGGACATTCAAGGATCCTTCCTGTGTATAGTTCTATTCAATACCCTCAAATGGTTTACACTTTCCAAACTCAGTTTGCAGATGATACAAAGCTAGGAGGGGTTACAAGTGCTTTGGAGGACAGGATTAGAATTCAAAATGATCGTGACAAACTGGAGAAGTGGTCTGAATTAAATAGGATGAAATTCAGTAAGGACAAATTCCATTTAGGAAGGAACAATCAATTGCACAAGTACAAGTTGGGAAAGGATTGCCTAGGAAGGAGTACTGCAGAAGTGGTTCTGTAGGATCATAAGCTAAATGAGTCAACAATGCAATATTGTTGTAAAAAAAGTGACATCATTCTGGAATGTATTAGCAGGAGTGTTGTAAGCAAGACACAAAATAGTTCTATTTTACACTGATTAGGCCTCAATTGGAGTATTGGGTCCAGTTCTGGGTGTCATTTCAGGAAATATGTGGACACTTTGGAGAGAGTCCAGAGGAGAGCAATAAAAATGTTTAAAAGTCTAGAATACATGACCTATCAGGGAAGAGTAGGGAAACTGGATTTGTTTAGTCTGAGTGGAGACATGAGAGTTTTCAAGTCCATAAAAGGATGCTTCAAGGAAGAGTGAAAAAAATTGTTCTTAATCCGAGGATAGGACAAGTAGTAATGGTCTTACATTGCAGTAAGGGATATTTAAGATAGACTTCAGAAAAAGACTTAACTTGTGAGGATAGTTAAGCATTGGAAGAAGTTACCTAGAGAGGTTGTGGAATCTCCATCTTCAGAGTTTTTAAAAGGCAGGACAGAAACACTTGTCTGTATAAAAGCTAGGTCCTGACTCAGTACAGGTGATTGAACTAGGAGACCAAGGTTCCTTCCAGTCCTACAGGTTGTCTTCTACTATGCATCTGTACATTACTTGGCATAGGAAGTCCTTGCTCTTTGTAGGGACCTCCATGTGCTATTATACTATAAATAAAGCAAACAAACAACAAAAGTGGTATAAACCTAGAAGCTAGTGACACTTGGTGCAGCTCTCAAAGACTCTCTCTTTCATTTACATCCAGTGAAATCTGTACTGGGTACAGAGGGGACTTTATGTAAAATGTGTATTTTTATCAGAGGGACTCTACAGAGGCCTCACACTTACAAAAACTATAGAAGGTGTTGGATAGACTTGACAGATTACTGATTGATGAGACATTTGTCACACTCCATGGAAACCTGGTCTTATCTAATTCAGAACAGAGAAATGGAACCATGTTGAGTAAAATTAGAAAATGATTTTGTAGCACCTCATCCACCAGGTTCCTTCCATTAACACCAATCTCCTTACAGGTTTTGAATTACCCTGTCTCCTGTTCAGCAGGGTGTAACTTTATTTTCTTTCATATGAATTTGTTTGGTGGTGTATCCACTCCCCTTTGCTCCTTTCTGACAAGGTTCACCACAGCAGGTTGGGAGGAAAATTGTCACCACAAGTAACCCCCTCCTCTTCCTCCCCCCCAACTTACTTGCCAGGTAGTTGCAGACTGCCAAGAAATGACACAGACATGTACAATATATTCAGCAGAGTAATTATATTAAACAGGAGGTAACTATGACAGGATAAGCCACTATTTTCAGGGTCACCAGTGCCCATGCAGATAATACCTGATCATTTCCCTAGTCATGTGATCTGATACAGCAAGTGTAAAAATTAGAGTTGTGTTGGTACACCTACTTTGCAGGGGCCCTTGAGGACCTGTGACCATATCATCTCTGCAACAGTTAGCAGCCTGGGTTCAGAACAACCCAAAACACTGACAAGTGGGATAGGGTGGTAAGTCCCTCCAAAGATTTAACAGGCAGAAGATAATGAATTCCCTAAACTGTTACTCCCTGAACTGTGCCCTCAAGCTAGGGGGTAAGGCACTTCCCAATCTAACTAAGAGGCACATCTCTGCAATAAACCCCTTTGCCAACTCTGCCCACCTATCTGCACAAGAGAGTTACAATTTGAAGTAGTAATGGAATCTTTCCATTCCTTAGTGAACATGACTGATCCAAATGCAGGTGTCATAGCCCAGAACAGGATGAAGAGACTGAGAATGACTGATGGAACACTGAGTTCCTTACTTCTCTTCTAGTATTTAAATCAATCAGAGATGCAGATTTCTACACCAAACATATGGGCCCTGATCCTTGAGACACTTATTGCTGGTCTGCTCACAAACTTACACTGAAATAGCCAAACTGGCTGTAATTCACCCCTTTTGAAAGGAGCCTGGATATGGACTTTTTTTGTTTTAAAATATAGACTGTTTATTCTAAAATTATCAAAATTCCCTTCAGTGTAAATGAAGGTTTCTTCAGTACCACATAATATACGATGGAGTCAAGAATACATTTTCATGGGATTGTTTGAGGTATGAGACATCTGACTATGCTGCAAATTGCTCTTAGACTTGTATCTCTCTCTTTCCTTACAGAGATTAATGAGATATCTTTTAAAAGACGTCACCCTGGATAATGCTACAAACATCAACAAAACAACATGGTGTATAGATAAGGACTGAGGTAAAAAAATAAAATGCATTTATTGATTAACCAATCCAGCCACAATGGTGAAAAAGCTATGCAGTGGTCTGATCCTGACTATATTCAGAACAGACATTGTAGCTGTCTTCTGAAAACTTAAAGCTTATTTATGCTGATTGCCTTAGAAGCACATCATTAAAAATGTGCAAGCATGTTAAATTGCTATTAATGGCATCTTAATTTTATTAAGATTAAAACTGCAGTGGCAATATAGACACAGTAGGGAGAAATCATCTTTTTCTCCTTCCTGAAAAGCAAATCTAATAAACTTTCACTCCTGAAACAAACTCAGAATGAATAGTGGATAGACTGCAAGCTCTTTGGGACAGTGAGCATGCTTTCATATGTATTTTGTACAATTTGATACCATGCAGCACTGAGTCTGACTGGAGTTTGTCTGCCACCAAAATATAACTATTAAATAATGATATCTAGGTATCCCTGATCTTTTGGTTCATTTTAAGCGTTATAATTTCCAATTTATTTTTAACATTTACATTTAAAGCAAAGATGATATTTAAAACATAATTTATACAAGTTGCAGAACAAGTGCAAGTTGTTTTTTCTACTATTATGCATTATTTTCTCCCTCCTGTTTTTAATTTTGTTGCTAGTTTATCAGTAGAGACAGTAATCTTATGATATTAAAATCTCCTGCAGCTATTTTAATCTTCATTGATCTGGATTTACATTGACCTCTGAAAAATTGTTTTAGCTAACCAGCCTTTTATAGATGACTTAAGCGATTGCTTTAGCTAGTCTGAGTTTAGCTTCTTCCCCTTCTGGTCTAGTTTTCATCTTCAGGATTATTTGGCTGTCTGTGTTGTTCTGCTTGGGGTGCTGTTTTCTTGGTGATCTAACTGGCCTTTGCCATGTCTATATCCTTCCAGGTTGGTTGCCCTTTTTATGAATAGACACCATCATTCCTGCTTGATCAGTGAGGTACTCTTCAGAATAGAAACACTATTTTCAGGTTGCAATTTTTTTTTTTGGCAACTCCCTCAATGATTTACATCTTGGTTATCACCACAGTGTCAGAGTGTGTAGATGATTTAATTTTTGCCAAGAAATTTACTGACAGCCACAGCTTCAATTTTATTCATAATTTTAAAAAAATATTTCAAAGTATGGTTTAACTCTAAAAAAGAATTATGTACAAAGATGGCAGCTTCTTACTTAATAGTTCTGCTCCCTATGAATCCAGAGGCATGTCTGCTAGGACTGTCATGGCCGAACATAGTGAAACATACCAGCCTCACACCCAGTGCAAAAGGAAGTTTATGCAGCTGATTCACAAACTAGTGAAAGTGGGATGAGAATCCAGCTAAGTTACTAGAACTGTCTGATCCACATCACAGTGGAGGATTCTGAATCAGGACAGAAGCTTATAACAGAATCAGAACAAGTGATAAAATGCCACCTGCTTTGTAGTTTGTCTGATTTTGTAAGCTTTTGTCAAAAGCTTGGGAGTAAACATTGTGTCCTATGCTGTATCAGTAAGGATATTTCATATTATGGTCAATAACTGCAGATTTAAAACAGTTAGAAACAAAAAGCTCTCTACATCTAGGTATCATGCTTCTGGCAAGCATGCTGCAGGCTGACAAGGGACAGCCTCTCCACAGCAACTTAGTCTCATAGGATTTAGTTTATAAACATATAAAGCGTACAATAAAAAAACCAAGGTTAAGCAAACCAAACAATCAGTAACAGGATAATTATAAGGACTAAATTGTACATATTACAAGAAGGCCCCTTGCAGCCTGAGGTTTTAGAATTTGCTGTCAGCTATGCAATTGTGACAGATTTCCCTGTTTTTAAGATTATACACAAAAGAGTACTTTAAAAGAACATTAAGTTTGCAAAGTCAAGCACTCAAGAGTTAGAAATTACCTGTGCAACTTAATTCAGCTGCAGGTGGGTGCATTTTGACACAATCTTTAATAAAATGATTACATGCTATTTATTCCCTCAGGCCCCTGTTTCATTCAAGTATACATGGATGGGCAGGGGTCATTTAATGAGTGGCTATTCACTACTGCTTTATCCTTATCGAACTGTGTGTTGCACTAGGGCATTTAATGCATGCTATTCATACCCTGCTCTGAAGACAGATATACTAGCTTCCTCTTGGGTTTTTCTATAGTACTCATCACTAAAATAGCCACATACTACACGATTAATTAATCGTGCTAACATCTCAGTTAGGGGCCGTATTATCCCCCATTTTACAAATAGGGAGTTGAGGTACAGAGAAATTAAAAAAAAAACAAAACAAAAACAAACAACCACTAATTTTCAGTGACCCATTTGAGAAAGCTGGTGCCTAAGTGCCAGAACCCAAGTATCATTTTATAGCACTTAATATATTCAAAGCTCAGCTGCCGTCAATACCTCTGCAAATCAGGCCCAGGATCTCATGTTGAATGCTGAGAAAATTAGGAACACACAATTAGTGGCCACCAGTAACAGCTAAGAGGTGGGCACTCATATAGTGATCAGAGCAGGAATCAGGCCAAGTTAGATACCAGGAGATCAGAGTCCGAGACAGACCAGAAGGCAAACCAAAAGTTGAGTGCCAGGGGCAGGTAGCATCAGGTTACCAGGAAATCAAGCCAGAGGAGCAGTAGCAGGAAGCATAAGACACGCAATCCAGAGCAAAGTGAATTCCAGTTGCATGAATAATTTCTTGTGCTGCATTTACACACAAGCCATGAACCAATCTGGGCCCCCAACATTCTGCTAGTCAGATTCCTGAACTGCAGTCCCCTGCCAGGGGTTACACCAGTGTAAGAATGTCATAAGTGAAAGGAGAATCATGTTCACTACTTCAGAATTACTCTGGATTTACAATGATAGTACTGAAATTGACAAAGCATTTCACCAAAGGGGCAAGGTGGGAAAACTAATAGTTACCAATATTTAGTGGTTAATAATGAAGAGGAGGGGAACTGGTAATCCACTTTTAGTGGAATATAAAGAAATGCTTGCGATTGTTAGTTTACCTATACCACTGATAATCAGACTTCAGTGGATCAGGATCCAAATTAGTGATCAACATTACCCATAAAAGCCATAGTAGTGTGAATTCATTGCTCCATTTACTATAAATATCCATTTTCCTCACAGCAAAAGTGACTGACCAAGTATTCTACAACCTAGGAAACATCATGATTGGTTACTAACTTAGATTGGATAATAATTAAATTACATAATGTTTTAAAACCATGTGCCTCAAAGAGCTTCAGAAAACACATTAAAGAGCCACTTGCAGCTCCCAAGCCTCATGTGTGAATATCACTGATCTATATGTTTACTTATGGTTGATCAGACTACTTGATCCAAATGGAGGTATTCCAACTTGCAAGTCTCATACTGATATTTAGATGCCCTTCAACTTTCCTTTACTCTAACACAATAGGATAGGTGATTAAATGTACAAGAATGCATTGATTCTCTAACAATGCCACTTACCCAACAGCCTTAGTCAACATGATGACCCATGACATGTCTTACCATTGATGTAATAGGGACAATAGTATCTTAGCAGAACTATGACGACTCATACCCTGTGTATGTTGCTTTTTAGTTTCTTTCTTATCAGGATGTCAAGAATATCAGATGGCAGGCTGTGACTTTGTATAGATCTGAAACTGAATCAGAGATCTCAGATACATGCACTAGTGATTTTATATCATACCACCATTTGATTTTCTTTCCCAACACCCTTTCCTTCAATCATGATTTTTCATTTATTGGCCTCTCAAGCAAAATCCCAATTTAAAATTTTCTTCTCTTTGCACATAAAAGTCAAGGATATGCTGATTTTGAACTTTAATAAATCATACTGATTCACTGCAGGCATCACCATAAAAAAAATAAATAAACCTTTGTTTATTGTTACTTTTACAATAACAAACAGACAATATATAAACTTCTGTTATGGGTTTGCAGCACCTGTCCCACCTGGAGGGGACCTCCTGGTGGTGTCATTGGGGAATTGTTTAAGCGGTTTCCTCCAGTGGATCAGTGCTCCACCCTCTTGTGCATGCTGACTCCTGTTGGAGTCTGGTTCCTGGGATCTTGGCCCTCCAGCCAAGCCCTCAAAACCCACCCTTTCTGGGATATAGTCCTTCTCCCTCTTCCTGGCCACTATTCCATCAATGGCCATGGAGACCTGCCCTGCTCATAGCACTTTCAGGGAGTAGCAAAGGGCCCAGGCCTGCCTTCTTCTCCAGAACCTCAGCCCAGGGACCCTACGTGCCTCAGCTGAGAGCTCTGCCTCCTACCAGTCTCCACACCACAAAAATTAGTCTATTCCCTGGGTTGCTTTCCCCACAGCCCCACTCTTTTATACACCCTTACCTCTGGGCTGCTATGGACTACTCCAGTTGCTGCTGTCTTCAGACTCCGGTCTGCCCTTCCAGAGTCCCAGTCTCTGTCTCTCCAGGCTTTCTTGCCTCTGGACTACTGTTTCAAGCCTTCTCCCCTTCTAGCTGCCTTCAGGCTCTCTGGCACTGCTCAGCTCACAGCAGCCACATTGTGAGCTCACTGGGGTACAGGATGCTCACTGCCAGAAAGTACCTACTCCCTTGCTTGCCCAGGCCAGACTGACTAGCTGGCACTGCAGATCCCTTTATATACTGGACCTGCCTGCCCCTGATTGGCTGCCGCCCCAGCAGACTCAGATAACCCTTTTCCTGCCAGTGTGGGGCAACTGCCCTGTCACAACTTATATATTTTTGAGTGTTTTTTATAACACAGCATGTTATTCACATATGTAGTTACTGTTATCAATACTCTTAAGGTGTTCCTTATCACATTGTCTAAGCACCATTTCATAATAGTAGAAAAGTAGCAATTCCTTCTCAGAAAAGAACCAAAGTTCTCTTCCTTCCCTCTGAGTTAAAGATCAGATCAAACCAAAGGCCCACTACCCTTTTATTAATTTTTTAAATATAATGAAGATCTGTAGAAAGAAATTGGCTTAAAATTTACTCTGGATTACAAGTAAAGGTGGTAAAAAAAAAACCACACCCAAATTTTCTTTTTCCCTATAACAACAAAATACATAAAAAATGTTTTTGGTTTTCCTTTTTTTGTTAAAGGTGAACAGATGGGTGAAGCAAGGGGGCCAGAGGGAAATAAAAGTAAAAAAACAAAACAAAATGTAAAAATAAAATAAATTAAAGGTTTGATAAAAGATCATCAAAAACTTTTAAATAAACACAAAATTATTCCTGTTTGAAACCTGTAAAATGAAAAAAACTATTTCAAAAATTTAAAAACTATTCATGAAGACTCTACCACATTTTGACCTGCTCTAATTGCAAGATTTAGGGTGTTGCTAATAGCAAGTTCCATATGTGGGGGTTACCTTTTGATAGGGAGGACCTCAGCCCCACTCCAGCACCTATACACTGAGTGAAAGGCTAGAGAAGAGTTAGGGGTCCTAAAAGCCCCATATTTGGTTTGGGAGGCACTGGAGAAGACAGCTATTGAAACCACTTTCCAAGAATTCTTTCATAATCCCTGGCATAACGATAGGAGGAGCATGTTGGGGTGGATGGGGGCACATCACTATCAATATTTTGGGTAGCTTGTGACTGCTGCCACAAAGCCTCAAAATATCTAAAGTCCAACCTTTAACATAATAGTGTCACAGTGATTAAGGCCTAAGGGACCATCAGATCATCTGCTCTGACCTTTTCTATGGTACTAGACATTAAACAACACACCAACCCCACCAACCAAACCAGAAGTAGACCAACGTATTACAGCCCTCAGGAGACTAAACTACCATGAACAGGCAGAGAACAGGAGGGACCAGTGTGCACCAATCAATCCCTAAGGAGTCTGCAATGGCAGGGAATTTGTTTAGTGAGATATACTGAGATGATCCAGGAAGTGACCTATGTCCCATACTACAGAGGAAGGTGACTCCTCCCCACCTGCCCATAAATCAGTGCTAATCTCACCTGGGGAAAAATTCCTTCTTGACCCTGCAATATCCAACAGCCAATATTCTGAGAAAGAATTCTCAATACCACCTCAAAGCACTGCTCTTCCACCCCCATCTAGCGTCCCATCTTCAGCTGTAGCCATCTATAATGCTTTAGAGAAAGAAGACCAAGTGATTAAAAAACCCCACAACTTCCAATTAACCACTGATGCAGTCACTATAGCAGAAAGGATTTTTAGATTATTTCCTCAAACCTGTTGGGTTTGTTTTCCCAGCCTTATACCCATTCTTAATAAATTGTACCTTTAATGACAAGATTCACAGTCATGCTGTAGTTTCCCCCCTATTTTCTGTAGTCATGGACCTGATATTAGACTGCCAAGGAGCTGACCGTGGCCATCTCAGTAAATTGCAGGTCTCCACTGCCAATGAAAAAACTTAACTGTGAAATCCCACTTCACTCCCAACCAAGGCAGAAATGTGGTACATTCAATATTTTCCTCCTGAGTTGTTTCCTTTTTCCTCTTTGGCTATGTCAACACTGGCAATTTAAGTCGTCTTAAGAAGGCTTAAGTCGACTTAAATTAAGCCACGTCCACACTAG
>ML685883.1:8173473-8262061 GCA_007922175.1 Pelusios castaneus
AACTTAAGCAAGTCCTTCAGTCGAATTAAGGAAAAATTAAGTCAACTTTATAACACCTCATTTTAATTCAAATTAATGCTTAAGTTGACTTTATTAAGTCAACTTAAGCCAGTGTGGACGCAGAGTAGCCCCAAGTCAACCTAAATGCCCTCCAGATCCCCCTCCCCCTCTCCCTGACCTCCCTCCCAGTGTTCCTGGCACAGGAAGAGCCTGCCCTGGCCAACCACAGGGCAGGACAAAGCCCTGCCCTCCCTGCACCTCAGACCTGGCCAGGCCTGCCTCTGCAAGCATGGCAGAGCAGAGCGGAGCAATGAGCGCTGCAAGCAGGCCCCATCCTGGAGCCACCAGGAAATCCTGGACCTGCTGGCCATTTGGGGGGATGAAGCAGTAGCTTCTAGGCTGTAAGGCAACCATCGGAACAGGGAGGTATATTCCTCCATCTCCGAGGCCCTGGCTGCCAAGGGCAACACCCGGGACACCCAGCAGGTCCGAGTCAAAATCAAGAGGCAGAGGTACCAGAAGGCCCAGGAGGTAACGCTGGTCCCCACCACCAGCTGCCGCTATTACAACCAGCTGCATGCCTTCCTGGGGCAGGAGAGTGGAAGCCTCCCACTCCACATAATCGACTCTGCCGAGTCCCCCCGTCCCTCGACGATGACCAGGAGGAGGACTTGAGGGAAGAGACTGTGGTGCTGGAGGAAGGGGAGACCAGCACCCAGCAGGAGCAGGAGGGCACCTCGTCAGCCCTGGAACCAGCTGCCAGCCCAGAGCTCATCCCTGCCCCGATGGCAGACCCAGCCTCACAGCAGGAGGGAGAGGAGCAGGATCCCCCTGCCCGAGAAGACCCAGGCGATGGGACATTGTGCCAGACATCTGCTGGTGAGTGCTCCCCCCCCTCTCCCTCCCTCCCTGCGGGCAGGGCTGGGCATGCCTGTGGGATAGGGACTACAGGGGGACGTGGGACAGGAGCCAGCTGCCAGCCCGGAGCTCATCCCTGCCCTGATGGCGGACCCAGCCTCACAGGAAGAGGGAGAGGAGCAGGTTTCCCCTGCTGAGGAAGACCCAGGCGAGGGCACATTGTGCCAGACACTTGCTGCACCTGCTGGTGAGTGCTCTCTCTCTCCCTCCCTCCCTTCCTGCAGGCAGGGCTGGGCATACCTGTGGGACAGGGACTGCAGGGGGTCATGGCCCAGGGACAGGCAGGGTTGGGGGGGAAGGCGCTCGTACAGGGGCAGAGGGGCTGGGGGCTGTGTGGTGGGGGGACGGGGACCCAGAGGCGAGCGGTGCAGTGGTGTCTGAAGTTGGTGGGAGGACCATAGGCGGGAGCACCAAGGCCAGACAGCATGCACCCGACACTGCTGGCATGTGGCCTCAGGAGAGACCCCCAAGGCAGGGCTGCCTGCTGCTCACCACTGTGGGCACTGCTCCCAACCCTGGGCAGCACAGCATGCCGGCGTGTACCAAGGGGTCTCTGTCCCGAAGGACAGGGCTTGGGAAGCAGGGGGATGGTCAGGGGACAGCAACTGCTGTCAGGCTGCACATTGCACCAGCTAATGGGAGGGACTCTCTTCTTTGCTTCTCCCCAGCAACCCCTACGCCCTTGACACACGGCACTCCTGGTACCCCAGCAGGCCTGATCAGGAGGAGGAGGAGGGTGCATCAGTCGCAGGACGAGCTCCTCGAGGACCTGGTCCACATCAGCAAGCGGACCGAGGCACGCCTGGTGGCGCGGCAGGACGATGGCCACTGGGGCGGGTCAAGCAGAGGCTTCTCGAGTGAATGCTTGACCTCATCAAGTCCTCCTGGAGGAGCACCTGTTCCCTCAGAGCCCTGCCCTTCACCCCAGAAGCAGCTCTCCTCGGCAGCAGGCCAGGACCCAGGGTGGACGTCAGCAGGCCCAGGAGCTGCCTTCCAGAGGCCACTAGCACCGGCCCCTCCCTCTGACCCCCCCTCCTTCTCCCTGACTCTCTTCACTCCCCCCAAATCTTCCAATCTCCTCCCTCCCCCTGACCCTCTTCACTCCCCCCAAACCTCCCAACCTCCACAGCTCCCAACCCCCATTTCCTCCTCTGAATAAATACCCTGTATACTATTATACGTTCTGTTGTGGTTTCTATTGGTTTGGGGACAGGGAGAGACGGGTGTGTGGGGTGAGGGGCAGGCATAGGTGGGTGGTGGAGGTGACGGGGCCTGGGAGCAGGCCCACTCCTTAGCGGTCCTCACTGTCAAACTGGGCCCTCAGCACATCCCATATGAGCTGTGTTCGCCTCTGGACCCACTCAGTCTGAGGCAGGTTGTCGTTGGGCAGCTCATACTGTGCAGCACGCCACTCGGCCTCAACTTCCCAGACGTGGGGGACCCTTTCCCCCTGACAGCTCGCAGTTGTTGTGCAGGCAACAGCATGCGCTGACAACCTCTGGCAGGTTGCTCTCACCGAGCTGCAGGCGGGTCAGGAGGGCCCTGCAGGCGGTCTTCAGGCTCACTTGACGACGCTGCGGCACTGGTTGGGCCTCTGGTTGAAGAAGTCCCTGCTGTCATTCATGTGGCCCGTGTATGGCTTCATAAGCCAGGGGAGCAAGGGGTAGGCAACATCTCCCGTGATCAGGATGGACACCTGCACGTCCCGAATGGTGATGGTGTGGACAGGGAAGAAGGTGCCCGTCTGCATGCGCCTGTATAGGGTGGAGCAGCGCAGGATCCATGCGTCATGCAATGAGTAGTACTCCTTGTGATTGACATAGTCCCTGGCATGGTGTTCTGGTGCTCAATGGCGTCCACAATGTCCCCACAGTTGGGGAAGCCCAGCCCATCGAGGAGGACGTGCAGGTTGCCCGGGGTGATGAGGTGGGCTAGCAGGACCCGGTTGATTGCCCTGCAGATCTGCATGATGGCGGTCCCCATGGTGGCCTTCCCGATGCTGAACTGCTGGGCCACGGAGCAGTCGGAGTCCGGGGTTGCCAGCTTCCACACGGCGACAGCCACTCGCTTGTCTACAGGCAGGATGGGTCGAAGCCGGGTGTCCATGCGCTGCAGAACTGTTCTCCCTGATTTTGCTTACTCACTGAGGCTATGTCTACACTGGCAAGTTAGTTCAAATTAAGGAGGCTTAATTCAAACTAACTAAAGCCATGGCTACACTAGGCTTTAGTTAGTTCAAATTAAGGGCTTCCTTAATTCAAACTAATAAGTTCGAATAGGGCTTCAGAAGTAAGGCTTTAATTTGAACTAATTTCTTAGTTCGAACTAACCAGCCATTGAAATGAATGGGGATCGCTAATTCGAACTAAGCAAGTGCCATGAATGGCACTTGCTTAGTTCGAACTAACTTTTTCTAGTTCGAATTAATCTAATTCGAAGTAACTAAAATTAGTTCGAACTAGTTAGTTCGAACTAACTAATTCGAACTAATTTTAGCAAGTGTCGACATAGCCTGAAGGTTTAGATTTCTTTCCCTGAACACTCCTGATCGGATATCATAAGTGCTGAGCACCACAAGTTTCCTGGAAGTCATAAACATTTAAAAAATAATGCATTCTGCCTGTGCCTCTGATGGAGACTGAATATGCATGTAGAACTACTACAGTGCAGGGCCGTCCCTGAGGGGAGCGAATGGGGCAAGGCGCCCCACGGCCCCCCCCCCAGCCACAATCTTCCCTGCTCTGCGGGCCAGAAGTACTAAACCCGGCCTCTGGGCTAGCCCTCCCTGCCCCCGGGGCGGAGCAGGTGGCTGGAGCCCGCCTCTGGGCCGGGCTGCTGTGACCTGCCCCATATGGCCAGGGACCAGCCCTCGGCAGAGGCCTCGGGTCCCCGGCTGGGACACTGGCTGCAGCAGCCTGGGGTCCTGGCTACGGCCAGCTCCCCGCCAGCAGTCTCAGCCTCCCCACCCGGGCTGGCTCCCTGGTGGGGTGGAGCAGCCTGCCTGCCCTCCAGGTCCATGGAATCTGGTGTTTGCATTATCCTGCACATCTGTCATTGTACCCAGAATCTGTCCCTTGTTATTTTCCCATGACTTTCATCCTGCAAATTCTCCTGGGCCATGAACTCTTGAACTGCACTGCTTTCTTTTTCTTTTTGCTTAGAGGATTTGTGAGCTCTCACACTGCTATTTTTGCTATGTGGAATTATATTTCATATTCAGGGCATTTTTTCTTGTTAATCTGTAGCTTCCTTTTTTTATAAAAAGCAGGGAAAAAGAGCTCGGCCACAGTATATCCACCTACTGAGTCTGAACCATTGAAAGCCCCAGTTACTCTTGTAAAATAATTATATTTGAAATTTGTATTTTTAAATATGAAAAACATGAGCACATTTCAAAATGACATGGCCTCTACCCCATCTCTAGTTTTACAGTTGTACTCAAGTAGGTAGCTTTTCATAACATAACTGCTTGCAGAATCCAAGCTTTTATAACAATAAATGTCTATAGCAAACTGATTTGTTGGGAAAACATTCTTAACTTTCATTCTCTTGTCTTCAACCTGCTTTACACACAGAAGTTACCCCAGTTTAACAATTATCTTTAGATAAAATAGTACAAATCTGTATATAGCTAAGGCCTCTGGTCCAAATTTTATAGATATTTGTTTAGGCAGCTAAAAATGGATCTAGGTGTCTAGTAGGATTTTAATTGGAATTAGGTGCCTAATCTGTTTAAGTACTTTTGAAAATACTACTAATACTCATCTGCAACTTTAGATATATAATTACCTTTGAAAATCAGAACCTTAATAACTATCATTATAATTCTCATGTATTGCACAGAAACATGACGCCTGGCTCAGAAATCAATCCTATTTTAATCTATGCATTTTCTTACTATGGGTGATGAATGTACCCTGTGACCAAAACTCTTCTCTTTAGAATGGAAAGCAGCTCCTGAAGAACATTCTAGTGCTCACCCTTATTTCCTACAACCTAGTGGATTAAATGTCTGTTCCTAAAAGGTTGTTTTCACCTTGGTAGACTATTTGGCATATGGCTATGCTCCAGCTGCTCTACTCTTTTCTTAATGTACAGAGAGGAAGCAGAGGAGGATGGGGCTATAGTCCAAACACAAAGGACATTGTTCACTTATATACCAGACAGGAAGCATTTCAAAGTAATGCAAATTAGAACTCAAGACTACTCCCTTGACTGTTCCAAATTTTTGAAGAAATGCATAACCAGGACAGAACTTTGTGGTTTTAAACTTTCTCCTGTGAAGAAGGTGGAGGGTAGGACAATGTAGCTCAATAGTAAACAGAAATAAAATAAATACCAAGTATCTTAAGGCTGGGCTACACACAAGCTTTCACTCAACTAACAAAGGTGTGAATTAAAACTGTTTTTGTTATTTGAATGCAAATCTCTGTGTGGACGCTTTCTAAACATCAAAACAGTTAAAACTGATTTAACTAAGGTCAGTTTGTTAGGCTATGTCTACACTGGCAAATTAGTTTGAATTAAGGAAGCTTAATTCAAACTAACTAAAGCCATGGCTACACTAGGCTTTAATTAGTTCGAATTAAGGGCTTCCTTAATTCGAATTAATAAATTCACATATGCTATTTGAACTAAGGGTTAATTCGAATTAACCAATGTGGCCATGTTAGTTCGAACTAATTGCTTAGTTCGAACTAACCAGTCCATTGAACTCAATGCAATTCGCTAATTCGAACTAAGCAAATGCCATGAATAGCGCTTGCTTAGTTCGAACTAAATTTTTCTAGTTCGAATTAAGTTAACTAAAATTAGTTCAAATTAGTTAGTTTGAATTAACTAATTCGAACTATCTTTAGTAAGTGTAGACATAGCCATAGTGACTTCAGATTAAGCCAATTTGATTATATTTTCAAAATAAAAGTGTGTCCACATTCTCATATTATACCAAGCTAAATTAGTTTTAATTCAAACCTTTTGTTATTTCATTTCAAAACTATTTATAGACCAGCAATAAATGCCTACTATAATAGACATATACCTGGAGAAGCAGAAAGGCGACAACTATAAAATAGTAATTTCATTTTCATGGTGGTTTTTTTGCACCTAGATTACTACATTTTTATATGAAAGGGAATTACCCAATTTAAATGTAAAGTTACTGAACAGTTTTTTTAATACACTGGGCCAAATTCATACTTGGTGAAACTCCACTGAATTTAGTGAAGTTGCATCAGAGAAGTCGATAGAGTAATACAGGAATTGAATTTTGTCCTATGTCAAAGTTGTGAAATCAACACTCCTCTTGCCTGTTGCAAATGTTGCACTACCCCAACATTTGCCTCAGTTCCCCCTATTGTCCTTTGGCCAACTTTGGCCATGGAAGAGTCTTGGCCATCCAGCCAGACCACTTTGCAGAGTCCTGCCCCTTCATGGGTTACAGAGTGCTTTATCAAAGTCCAACAGAAAAGTCAAGAAAACCAAACCTTCAACCCATCTGGACACCTTTTCTTCACAAGTGCTTCTTGTCAACTATAGTTAGTCACCATTTGGTATCTCACGCTTCTGTGCCTTCAATAACGCTGCCGCCCAGAGGTTGACATGCTCCTCCCCTCACTCAGGGGTTTGGGCAGGTGTAAGCTCCTCAGGGCCCCTGTCTCCAGTCACATTTCCAGATCACTCCTGGAGTAGCCTCTTTCCTGTGCTTCTCAGCCTTCCTTCACACTAATTCTGAGAGAGTGAACTGTCTACCTCCTCTCCTCAGTGTCTCCTCTCCCTAACTGGGCTCACCCAGCTCTTTATGGGAAGAAGCACTGCTTTTCCACTGCTGGGTTATATTAGTTAGGCTGCACTAACTTCCCCAGGTACCAGCAGGCCAGTTAATTGCCCTCTCAGGTACATATTAATTCTTTCCCAGCCTGTGTGAGGTGAACACTTCACAGCTCCATTAATTTTTTTCAGAATTAGTAAACACAGAACTGCAAAAAAGACAGGATAAGCTTAATAAAGTGTTTTTCACACTTTAATTCAACAAGGTGTCAAATATCGTTTCATTGGCCATTGAGAGAAGTAATCCCAAGCTACCTAATAGAAAACCCATGTTTCTGTTTTAAATTCCAGAATTTAAACTGATGATACATGGAAATAAAATATCAATAGAAGATTCAGAACCTGATATTGAACTTTTCATTATATAAAATATTTTTATTCATAGCTGCAAACAAAGTGTTTTTTTGTTTTATTTTGTTTTTGATAGATTTACATACAGGTATTCAGTACCGTGAGTTTGCCAGCACTTTGAAATGTCCATTGCTACATACAGGAGATTAAAATGGGGCCTCAGGACCATGCAAATCCAAACAAATTGAGTGGTGCAGAAAAGACATAATATTTTTTTTTATGTCAGATCTAGACTAGTAGATCTACCTGTCTAGTGAAACCCTCCTAGTGCAATGAAGCTTAAACCAGCAAGGAGTGTTTTTGCTGGTGGAGCTTTTACCATTTCTCTGAGTGAAATAAGACAGATCTGGACTCAGCACTCTATTTTTCCCCCTTCCTTTTCCTGATTGAATGTGTTTGCCTTCTCTTTCTCTCTTCCTTTCACCTTTTTAAAAACAATTTAGATTTTTCTTTATCTTCTTCCAGAACAATGATTGTGACACATATCTGATGTTCACAGGAGGCAGTGGAAATGCTACATTGACTTCAATGGCCTTTGGATCTGGCCCATGATATGAGGCTATTAATATTATGGGTAGGTCTATATCTTGTTTTGTAAAGGCCTAGTCCACAGTAGATGGTGAAGAGGGGACTATGAAGCAAAAGACCACCTTGGAGATGTCCATATATTTATAGATTCCAAGGTGAAAAGGGAGGATTGTGGTCATATTGTTTGCTCTCCTGTGTAACACAGGCTATAGAAATTCCCCAAAATAATTCCTAGAGCAGATCTTTTAGAAAAGTATCCTGTCTTGATTTAAAAATTGTCTCTACTGGAGAATCTACCATGAACCTAGGTAAACTGATCTAATGGTTAATAACCCTCACAGTTTAAAAAGTACATCTTATTTGCAGTCCAAATTAGTCTAGCATCAACTTCAAGACGTTATGATTTTCTCTGCTCTATTGAAAGGCCCATTATTAAATATTTGTTACACTTGTAGGTACTTACAGATTGTAATTAAGCCACTCCTTAACTTACTTTCTGTAAAGTTACATGGACTGAACAGTTTGGCTTTGTCTACGCTTCTAAATTAGCTCGAATTAAGGAAGCTTAATTCGAACTAACTTAAGCCTTGGCCACACTAGGCTTTCATTAGTTTGAATTAAGGGCTTCCTTAATTCGAACGAATAAATTCGATTGCTTAGTTCAAATTAACAATTAATTCGATCCATTAATTCGAACTAAGTCAAATGTGGGCATATTAGTTCGAACTAACTGCTTAGTTCGAACTAATCGGCAGATTGATCTTCCTGCAACTGACTAATTCAAACTAAGCAAGTGCCTTGCATGGCCATGGCTATTTCGAACTAGCATTCTAGTGGGGCCATCCTAGTTCGAATTAAGTTAACTAAAATTAGTTCGAATTAGTTAGTTCGAATTAGTTCGAATTAATTAATTCAAACTAGCTTTTGTAAGTGTAGACATAACCTTTGAGTTCTGTCACTTTCAGACATATTTTCTAATCCATTCCCATTCCCATGGTCCTTCTCTGAACCCTCTCTAATTATGTACATCATTCCTCATTTGTGGACAGCAGAAATGGACACAAAATCTAGCAGTGATTGCACTAGTGCCAAATATAAAGATACTCTACTCCAAGAAGAGTTTACCTCTTTATGTATTCCAGGATTGCTTAGCCCTTTGGGCCACCGTGTTGTCCTGGTAGCTCACACACGGCTAATTATTCCCCCCTGCGAAAATCTTTTTCAGAGTGACTGCTTCCCAGGATAGAGTCCCCCATCCTATAAGTATGCCCTACATTCCTTGTTCCTAGATGTATACATCTACATTTAGTTGTATTAAAACACATATTGTTTGCTCACACTCAGTTTATCAAGAGATGCAGATCCCTGTATTATTTGCCACTCTTCCAATTTTTGTGCCATATGTTTCTTTAAGGTCATTAATTAAAATCTGAAATAGTATGGTGCAAACAACCAATTCCTGAGGCATCCCACTGGAAAAAAAATCCATTCAGTGATGTGTCTCCATTTACAATAACATTTAGAGACCTATCAGCCAGTCTTTAATCCACATCATATTAATTTTATATTGTTCTAGTTTTTTTAATCAAAATATTATAGCTGCTGCAGCCAGAATTCCTCTAAGAGAGGAGTGCCACTACCTTTGTATTAGATATCTCATGTCCTTACGTAGTGCTAGTTCTGCTCCATTGACTGATGAAGAAGAGGTGGGACTGAGACTCTGCTTTTGATCTATCACTGTGGTAAAATTAGATTAGTGCACTCCTCAGCGGAACTGTAGATAGCTCATTGACTCCTTGAGCCATCTTCTATCCCTCCTTTGTTATACAAAGCCAGCCACAATCTTGCCTCTAGTGAATAGATATTGTACTCAAATCATTTTGAAAGTATTTATTTATTGCATCCTGTTGGCAGTCTCAAATGTCAAGGCTTCCACTTCAGTGCAGCTTTCATGATGTACCAATCATTGGCAGAGCACAAAAGCATAAGCCTTGACATTCAAGATGAACCTTTCATTGGATTAAGCATACATTTTGAATACAGTAGCTCTAAATCATCTTGTAAAGAACAATTAACCTAGAGTGCCTTGTTTACACTCAGTAACCATATTTCATTGCTTCTCTATTTACATTTAGCCTAGTTTTCTTAAGAAGTGGCCAAATGTAATATTTTATACAATGGCACAAATCTTTTGCACAGTTGTCAGGAGGCAGAGACAATATAGCATTCATAACAGAATGTTGAAGTTAGATTTACCTGTGCTCTATTCCTTAAGGAATGAAGGGCTGCTAGAAGTGGATGGCTCTGTTTGCACCAGCAAAGATGTGTATGCAGTGAAATAACTTAGTAACAATGGATGCAAGCTATGCTTGTTTGTTGATATAAATAAAACTCCAGTTTTAAAACTGTTCCTTGTCTGGGAGCGCCAGCACAAGCAAGAGTGACTGAATTGCCATGATCTCATCTCTCTGAGAGATGAACCTATCTAAAAGCTGTTGTAGACTGTTTCAGAAAAACTTGCCAAGAAGATTTAATAGTTTGTGAACAATATGGCTGTGGGAGAGTTAGAGGACCTTCACACTGAGATATGAGGACTTTTATGCCAGCTAAGGAATGGTAATTTCAAAGGATTCTATGACTCTAGGCATTTCTAGGACAAATTGCAGTGAAAGTGCAGCAAAAAGCCCTTTTCTTTAATCACATGTATAGGAAGTCACTTAGGCTATGTCTACATTTGGCCAAATAAGTCGACTTAGCATGTCTACACTATAAAATTAAGTCAACGTCAAGGGGACCTTGTCAAATCGACTTAGAGCATCCACACTGGAGGTCTAAGTCGACTTCTAGGGGCTAGGTGGACCTGGGACTGGTCCATGGTGGCGGGGGGTATGGGGGGTACCCCTTCCAAAGTGCCAGGGGGCTTAGCATTTGACCTATTGTATTCTCGTACAATGGGGGCGGAGCAGGATAGGGACAGTGGCAGGACATAGGAGCTGGGTGGGCAGGGCGGTGTCCTGCCCTGTGGGGGGGCACGCCAGGCTCTGGCTGTGCCAGTCACCCTGGCAGGGAGCGCAGTGGGGGAGCCCTGGCGCTCTTTAAGTCAACTTAATTTAAGCAGGCTTAAGTTGACTTAATTTGTAAGAATGGGAAGAGTTGAAAGATCAGGAATTGTTTATGTTGCTGGCATTAAAGATAAGATTTTAGTCCTCATTGTTACAGCAAAACAGATGCAAACTGAAATCACAGAAGTAGAGACAATTCAGAAAAATTATGCTGAAAAATTAAAATGGCTTGAAATTCAGTTTCAAGAAATCATGAAAGAAATTAAATGTCATCACTCTGAAAAACAGAATTAGAATTAGTTTCAAAGAAAAACTTTAAAATAACATGACAGATGGATTGGGAATTCCCATCAAAAGGACAGGGTAAGCCTAAGTAGTCTGGTTCATTAAACTGAAAGTGGTATTTGAAAGGGGTAAATGAGGCAGAGATAACCAGAACTCTAATCATGGCAATTTGTCCAGAACTGAACATCAGGAGCTATTTGGATGGAAAAACTAATATGAACCTGCCAAATCTGAAGTAACAGAATGGATCATAAGTCAAAGCGATCCATGTCTTCACTAGTGGTGTGTGTCTGAAAAAAGAATGGTAGTTAAGACTCGCGAACACTATTAGGTATTGAATTAAAAATTTCAGACCAGCCAGACAAGCCATCTCTTGAATCTAAGATGTTCTTAATGGATTAAGAGGTAAACCTTGGTTCTCCATTTTAGATCAAGGGAAGGCCTACTGTTAAGGTTTCATGACTGAACAAAACCATCACTTCATAGCCTTCAGGGAAAAAAAATCACACCAAAATTCAGGTTACTCCTAGGCCCAAGGGACCAGTCACTTACCCCAGCTCAGTCACTACCTTAGGCTGCGTCTACACTTGTAAATTAAGTCGATTTAAGCTTGCTTAAGTTGACTTAATTTACCCTGTGTCTACACTACAGTTTTCTTAAGTCGACTTAAGGAAAATAAAGTCAACTTAATGAAAATTAAGTCAACTTTATTAAACCTAGATTTAATTAGATTTAAGGCTTAATTCGACTTTTTAAAGTCGAATTAAGCCAGTATAGACGTGGGGGTAGCCCTAAGTCGACTTAGGGCTACCCCAGGATTACACCAATGCCCTCCCTGCTGGGGGGGGCACAGGGGCGAGCCTGGCATGCCCCCCCAAAGGGCAGGGCAGAGCCCTGTGTAACACTGTGTGGATTTAGGGAACCATTTATTATATTATTTTCTATGAATATCTCATAAATGCTATAATCCATAGGAACTATGTCATGTTTGGTATCAGTAGAAAGGTAGTAATTTGTTGGGAATGATTATATAGTTTATGTATAGGAATTGTATTTGTATTAGAAGTTAGGAATATGGTTGTTATATCTATACTTTAACTTGTGTGATTCTGGGGAAACTCCCCAGACAGGAGGCTGTCTACAACCATTGTGTCCTTAATGGCTCATCAGGTTTCTCCCTGGGTCCATTGTACCTGGGAGCTTCCTTAACATTAAGGACAAAATGGTTGTAGAGGCTCCCAGGTACAATGGGACGAGGTACAAGGAACAAAACATGTAGACCATACTAACAGGATGGGGAACTCTATCCTGGGAAACAGTAACACTGAAAAAGATTTGGGGGTTATGGTAGACAATCAGGTGAACATGAGCTGTATATGTCATGCTATGGCCAAACAAAGTAATATGATCATGAGATTAATAAACAGAAGAATATTTAGTAGGAATAGAGAGGTTGTTTTACCTCCACTTTTGGCACTGGTGAAACTGCTTCTTGAACACTTTGTCCAGTTTTGGTGCCCACCATTCAAAAGGGGTGGGGATGAGTTGGAGAGGATCAGAGAAGAGCCATGAGAATGAGTAACAGACTAGAAAGCATACTTTATAATGATAGACTCAAAGGGTGCATCTACACTTGTAAATTGTCGACTTAAGCTTGCTTAAGTCGACTTAATTTACTCTGCGTCTACACTACACTTTCCTTAAGTCGACTTAAACAGCTGCTTAAGTCGACTTAAGGAAAAATTAAGTCAACTTTATTAAACCTCCTTTTAAGTCGACTTTCTAAAGTTGACTTAAGCCAGTGTAGACTTGGAGTAGCCCTAAGTCGACTCTAAGTTGACTTAGGGCTCTCCAGGACTCCCCCACTGCCCTCCCTGCCAGGGGGGCTGGCACAGGGAGCCTGGCATGCCCCCCCAAAGGGCAGGGCAGAGCCGTGCCCACCCTGCCCCTATGCCCTGCCAGGGTCCCTGTCCCCCTTTGCCCCATTGTACTCAGGTACAATGGGGCAAAGGATTAGCCCCCTGGCACTTGGCAAAGGGTGCCCCACCTGCCACCGTGGACCAGTCCCAGGTACACCTAGCCCCTAGAAGTCGACCTAGGTGTCCAGTGTGGATGTTCTAGGTCGACTTTGTAGGGTCCCCCCTAAATCGACATAAAATTTAGGTGTGGACATGCTAAGTTGACTTAACAAAGTTGATTTAAAGTCGACCTAAATTTACAAGTGTAGACATAGCCAAAGAGCACTATTTAGTTTAACAGAGAGAAGGCTAAGGGATGAGTTGATTACAGTCTAAAAATACCTATAAGGGGAACAAATATTTAATATCAGCTTTTCAGTCTATCAGAGACAATTACAACACAATCCAAATGCTGGAAGTAGAAGCTAGAAATTCCTATTGGAAATAAGGTGTACATTTTTAATGATGAGATAACCATTGGAAAATTCACTAGGGGTTGTAGGGCATGTTCTATCATTAACTATTTTTAAATCATGATTGAATGTTTTTCTAAATTATATGCTCTAGGAATTATTTTGGGAGAGTTCTAGGACTTGTGTTATATAGGAAGTCAGATGAGATGACCTTCGGGCCTTGTAATCTGTGAAATGAGTGGATTGCCTGGTACATCCAGGAATTATAGCTTATCCTGATTTTGCCTTACTTTTTATCCTTCATGTGGATGCTTCCAATAAGAAATGAGATGCCATCTTGTATCACTGTGAGTACTGTAAATTAAGAGTAATTGGGTAGGGGTCAAGCACACTAACTGCAGCTGGTAAAAATTATCACCTTCACTCATGTAAGATGGAATATCTAGCTTTAAAATGGGCCATAAATGACAATTTTTGACTACCTCTACTACACACATCTTCATGGTTTATGGCAGTAACTATGTGCTAACAATGTCTTCACGTCTGCCAGGCTGGATGCCACAGCACACCACTGGATTGCACAATTAGATGACATGACCTTCAAAGTTTAATATCATCCAAGGAAATCTGAAGTGTAGACTGAAACTTTATCTACAGTGCCTATTGATAGGGGAAAAAATAAAGTAGCATTCCTACGAGTTACTCTAATTTTTAACTAAATGAAATTTTATTGAAATATACTGGTTCATTGAATCTGAAACATTTTGTGGAAACATTTCTGTTTTGATATGGTTTTCATCAAGATGGTTTTTGAGGTACAGTGCTGCCTGGTCAAATATTAGCTTTTCAGTCAGGAAACAGCCATATTAGTAATTCTGTTTCACAAAAGATGTTTGAAAGATTTTGTTTTTATTCTGCATTGGAACAAAACAAATTCTAAAAGCTCAACAGTTATGAATGGACTTGTCATTCTTTGGACAGCTCTACTAATTATATTGGCTTTCAATGACGTTGCCATATTATGCAGCTACCACAAGCAACTTAGACTTATTTGTGCAGGGAAGAGGAGAACAAAGACAGAGAAAGCTGATGTGTCTGTTGAAAGAAGAACAGAGATATGGTTGCTCTGGATCCTCAGATTGTTACATTTCCCACCCCTGCACAACAATCTGCATGGCTGTTGGGGTTCAGGAAGAAAGTTGGCTGGACCAGAAGGAAGGAGGAGGAGCTACTATAAGTGGTATTCTCCTTCAAGTCCACTGAGATACGGAAAGTCTGCAGCAAAAATCCTGGAAAATTGCATAATAAATTAATGACCACCTCCTCTGGCCAATACCTATTATTTACATTGGTCTTCTGAGGCTAAAATATATAATGGCCTTCTGCCCGTATCAGATGTAGAGCCTTCTTTTTATGACTGCTCTGGTCACACTCCCCTCCTTCTCACTAAACAGTCCCCTGCATAGATTGAAGACTTTAGTTTATCCATATAAGAGATACAGCATAAGAAATAGTAGTGCAAACTTCACCACATTTCCCCATCAGAAAGCAGCAATCCTGACCTAGAAAAATCATTACTTCTAGAGCACAAAAGCAGATTACTTTCTAAATCAATTCAGTCCTTGGACTTTCTCTGAGATGTCCAACAAGTCCTAATTCTGTGATGTGGACATTTGCCCAATGTGGATTGGACTGTGACCACCGCAAGCTAGCTACAGTATGATTGCTCTTTCATAAGCTGTTTACTTTGTATTCACAGATACATATTTACAAATATGTGTTTGTACATTTACATATTTTCATTCATGCTTACATCAAAGAGGAATATTGGGTCAGATCCCCAACTATTGTAAATTAGTTATGGACCCCAGAGCTCAGACCCACTCCCTAAGAGTCTGGCTGACTGTTCAGCAACTGCCTGTGAATATTTCATGACCTGACCACCCTACTCACCCTACCACCTTATCATTGTGAATCATATGAATGAACTGAGGTTAATATTTTTAAACCTGCAGGCTCAAAGTTGAGTGACTAAAATCAATATGTAGGCCCAGATATAATTGGCCGGAGTATCAGGGATCCTAATAACTCATTCAGAGGCTGCAGGTGCTCAGTGTGACAGATCTCAGATACCTAGGACTTAAAGCATCTGACGATGTGGGATTTTCTCCCATGAAAGCTCATGCGATAATACATTTGTTAGTCTTTAAAAGGACCACCAGACTCCTTGTTTGCCTGGGACGATGAGTCTCTTTGTCTATGCCTACATTTGTTAATTTAAGTTGACTTTGCTAAGTCGACTTAACAAAGTCAACTTTAAGACGAGGGGGGATTTGATAGCAACCTTCAACTACTTGAAGGGGTGTTCCAAAGAGGAGGGAGCTAGGCTGTTCTTGATAGTAAGAGAGGACAGAACAAGGAGTAATGGTTTCAAGTTACAGCTGGGGAGGTCGAGATTGGATATTATGAAAAACTTTCTCACTAGGAAGGTAGTGAAGCATTGGAATGGATTACCTAGAGAGGTGATGGAATCTCCGTCTTTGGAGATATTTAAGGTTCAGTTAGACAAAACCCTGGCTGGGATGATTTAGTGGGAGTGGTCCTGCTTTTAGCAGGGGGTTGGACTAAATGACCTCATGAGGTCCCTTCCAGCCCTATGATTCTATATTATCTGAATCCCTTTTTTATCTTTCAGTAGCGATTTGGATAATAGGGTTTCAGAAAAATATGAGTATACTGTAGATACATAACTCTTTACATAGTATCTGTACATATATTTCACAACAATAAAAATAAGAAGTATGACTCTTGCTTTCACTTAACAACTCACATGACATTCTTTGGTGCACCAGAATCTGGATAATCTTGCAACCCTCCTGCCAGTTGGCATGGAAGAATTTTTTAGTCACTCTCAGCATTTCTGAATATATCCCATTCATATTTAGGTGCCTAATTTTAATTTTAAATTTAATTTTGAAAATCTTGGCCTGTCTCCTCAAAACATTTGTCCTGTGAATTCCAAACATGCTAACTTTGGGCATACCCAGTTTATTTCGTGTTGTCCCTCTAATTAGCTTGGAAGTTCTTTGGTGCAAGGACTGAGAACACTTTGTGTTTAATAAAATAACAACAATAATTAATGAATTAATTTACAAAATAGATTCCTGCTAAGTGGCACCAGCTAACATTTTTCTTACTGGGCTGGAGAGCAAGAACACAGTAGCCTGAGACATTACTTCACAAGGAAGGGAAGAAATGTCTGAGGCTATGTCTACACTAGAAAAGTTAAGTCGACTTTGTTAAATTGACTTAATAAGGTTGACTTAAAGTAGACTTACAGTTGACCTTATTAAGTCAACTTAACAAAGTTGACTTAACTTTTACTAGTGTAGACATACCCCTTGTCGACCTTATTAAGTTGAGTTAATGCTTTAAGTCGACTTAATAAGGTCGATTTGGTGCTAATCCTCATCCACACTGATTTAAGTCGATTTTAGGAGTCGATTTAAGCCTTAAATCAACCTACAACTACGTGTTATTAAGTCGACTTAAGTTTTCCTTAAGTCGATGTAAGGAACATCTTAAGTTGACTTAATAAAAGCCCAGTGTGGAGAGGGAGTAAGTTAGGTCGACTTAAGTCTCCTTAAGTCAACCTAACTTGTAAGTGTAGACACCCCCTAAGAAAGCAACTGCAAACATAGGGCTTGATGGTGACTAATCTAGTTCTTTTGTCTACAGCAGTGCAAGATCATAAGTGGAAAGATGGAGTTTAGGGGTATTGGGGATGTCTTCCCTGCCATTCACTCACAGTATGCCTCCTTGTTCTCCAGGAGAGTGAGGATTGAGGGAGTTCAGCACTGACAACATTAAGGGTAGGGCTATAGTCCAGAAGAACCAAGTGGATGCAGCACAGCACACACCTTCAGAAAAGTCACAGCCCCCACTCTGATGTTTATTGTCTCAGAGTTTACAGAGCCAGTCTGGTTGAGTCAGTAGAAATGCCTGTAAGAATTGCTGCTAGACAGAGCACTTTAATAACATCTATCTCCAAGCGAACTTTAGCTTCAAATTCCAGAACAGAGCTTATAACATTCAGATGTGCAGTTAAATGAGATTATGAGCAAATAATGAGACAGTTCCATGCTACGTGGTGAACAGGGACATGAAGTTTATAAAGGGAAAGTCTGTTTAATTGTACAGGTGGGCTTTTATTGACAATTGAGTATCACACATCTTCCAACATTTGCAAATACAAAACTAATAGACTAATTTGCATACGTGTTCCCTGAATTTTACTCCCATTCATTCCGTACACCTCAGCTCTAGTTCAATTCATACTCATTCATTCCATCCACACTTCAGTCTACAACTATCCCTAAATTCATTTTGCAATTCTTCACACACTAATTCCAGAGTTTGGCAGAGGAGGAAATTGAAACCACACATTTAGAGTTCCAGCTTGTATTCTAACCACTAGACCATCCTTTCTTTCTGGTCTGCAGTGACCATATATTATTATAAACATATTCTTTGGTTATGGGTCAAATTCTGGTGAAAGTGGGCAAAATTCCATTGAAGTAAATAATATTGTGCTCTGAAATAGTAGAGAGCTTGGCTTGTAGATTTTTTAAAAAGATAATAAATTTCAAAGGGGAAATTAGGCAGCCTATAAACAACAAGAAAACCCCTATCTGACTCAGAATAGTCTGGGGGGGGGGGGAAATGAGACACTGTGACACTTTGGATAATGTCAGCTTAGTCAATGGAAAATTTACTTAATGCCTTCAGCTTTGGAGCTTATTCTATGACAGTAAACATATGGCAACTCAGAGACTTTCCTGCTTAAAATTAAAGAAATAAACAAAAATATTATTGGGATCACACGGGAATATCCAGGAATAAATAGTTCCTATGCTTCTCTAAGCAGCAACACGGCTGTATCGCTGAATCAGAACTAAGTGACTGGAAGAATGAAGAAGCTCCCTTCAGCCCATACTTACTACTCTTCTCCCAACCATATAAAATCCCTTCTGTTGGAGCTCCATAGGTTCCAGTTCCATGTTGCAGTCGACAAGAGTAGGAATTGAAGGGAGACTGTCAGGGAAAACAGATCCCCCACCTCTCCCTGGTTTGGCTGAGATATAGTCTTATCTCTCCCAGTAGGCTGGTGCAGCAAGAGTTCCCTTTTCTGCTTCAGTTTACTTCAATCACTGGAAAGGAGAAATATGTACATAAGCAAAGGAGAATGTAGAGGCAGCCAGACTTCAAGGAACACACAGCAATGCAAAACCAAGGGCACTTATGGCCTCTCCCAGCTCCAGCTGATCTGCAGATTTTAGGTGATGGTTGCATCCTCTCTCAGGGTACTTCTACACTGGAGGCTCTGTTAAGTCAACTTAAACAAGGTTGACTTTAAGTCGATTTAGAGTCGACCTTGTTAAGTTGACGTAGAGTCCACACTGAACACTCCAGTCAACTGCCAGCGTCCACACTGGCGGGTACTAGGTCGATGGAGGAGTGGTGCATTGTGGGTAGCTGTTCCACATTGCACCAGGGCCTGGAGGCCAATTAGGTCAACTTAAGGGCACTCCCCATCTACACTGTGTTAAGTCAACTTAATAAGGTCACCTTAAATGTTAAGTCGACCTTCAGAGATAGTGTTATTAAGTTAACTTAAGGAAGGGCTTAAGTCGACTTAATAAACACCCAATGTGGATGCAGTGGTCTGTAGGTAGACTTAACTGTCCTTAAGTTGACCTAAAGCTCCAGTGTGGATGTACCCCCAGTGAAAGAATCCCTATACAAGAGTAACCTCCACAGGGAAGACTTGTACAAACAAACACAATGTTTGTATTCCAAACCATCGAGAATTATTTAACTGTAGAATAAATTACCTTTTACTCCTCAGAAGGAAAAAAGACTTGAAAAGTTGCTTTGAGAAACAGAATGTGGCTGCTGTATATCCCTGTTTGATTAGCATAGTGCCTGTGATCTACTATGTGCTTATCAGACATGTAAGAAAGAATGGTCTATGGCCTAAGAAGTTCTCAGTGTAAGGACTGACAAGTGGTTAGGAAGAAGGAAACAGCTAATAAGGTTTATATTTATTTATTTAATGTCTTTCCCTGTAAATGATACTTCTTGACTTACCTATGGAGATACTGGTTCCTAATGAACTTGTGAACATAGATGTCATGCCCTGCAATGACTTCTTGTTTTCTTTTGCTCTAAGAAACAGACTGTCACAACCAGGTTGTGGGCAGCCAGACCTACTGGTCAGAGCAAGAGTCCCCAGTCATGAGACAGGAGTTGAGAGTCAGCTGGGCCAGGAGATCAGAAACAAGAGACAAACTTGAGATCAGAACCACAGGTTAGATGCCAGGAGTCAAGTCTGGTCAGGATGCCAGGAAGTGAAGCTTGGGGAGCAAAGGCCATAGCATATGATACAAAGTCCAGAACAAGGTGGATCCCAGTTGTTGAGACAGCTTTCTGTTCCTCCTGTCTTAAGTAAGGCTAGTAGGCCAATTGTCTGCTCTGGGACTCTGCCAATAGTATCTGAGTGGCAGAGCTTCCAACTGGAGTTGGGCTTCCTGGGTAAACAGTTTTCAGCAGGCTGCCACATAGAGTGTTGGAGCATGGCTGGGCCTATGGGTCATGACACATTAGCTACTAAATGTGTAGCTTTTATTATTTTTCTCCTTTGATTAAAAGAGCTATTTGAAGATGACTGGAAATTCAGGTAATAATTTGAATTGAGTTCTGCACTGGGCAGGGCTAGAGTCACAGCAGAGAGAGTTCATACAGGCCCCGATTCAGCAAATCCCTTCAATATAAGCCTAAATCCTGCTGAAGTCAATAGAACTCAAATACACTTTGAAAATATCAATGAATCATCACCTTTGCCCTTAGTAAAGGTGGATCATTTTGTATTGCCTTCTAGCAGGGGAATCAAGCTCTGGAGGGAGAATGAACATGATCTGGGTCCTGAAGAGTGTTTATGGTAATGGTGGGAAGAATAATCAAGAATTCAGAGTCAATAATCAATTTCCAGTAAGGTTTATGACAGGGAAAAACAAGAGGGTTAAAGGAGCAGTATCATGGATTATAAAACCATTGGTTAACAATTATTTAGGTACTTAATTAAATGGGATTCTCAACCAAATTCTTCACTGACTTGCATATATGGAAAGATATAGATTAAGTGACTTGACCAGTTGTATATAGCAAGTGCTCAGTGGGATTGGGCATAAAACCCAGGAGTCCAATTCTTACCTTCCTACTTTAACAATTAAACATTCTCTTTAGACTTGCAAAAGAGAAAAAAGTGAGCACAAGGACAGATTTACTCCTAGCTTCTGAAGAATGTGGTTCTTGTTGTTCAGAGCTGAGGCTATTGGCATCCTAGACTGGGGACAATTTATTTACTATCTTCCTATCTGAATGTTTCAGTATGAACAAGCAGGAAATTTCAGATATCACTGTTATCAGGACTTTCAAGAACAAAAATATGTCCTCATCTTAAAAAATATGAAATCTAATCTCTTGTAATAGAAGTATCTGAATTTTTTTTCCACTGGCTGTTATCTAGAAATAATGAAAAGATTATGCAAGCTTGAAAGAGTAAACATTTGTTTTAATTGTAATGAATTCTATGTCATATAACGATCTACTTTTAACACATTGGAAAATATATGCCCAGAGAACAGTATCATGTTGTGCTAGGCATACAGGCCACAATTCAGCAAAGTATCTAAGCACATGATATCACATACCTATGGTACAATCTTGACGAATGAACTGCCATGTCACCTCAGCTCTCTAACCTGGGGTGTCTTTTACATTTCTTCATTGTGAGAGTTACTACTCCTGATCTGCTTCCACACAGCTTCTAGAATGCAAGTTACTCCCAGTTCTCTAGTATGACAGCTACAGGCAGCCACTCTTGAATTATACTGCAGAATGATACCAGCAAATTCCCAGTCCCAGAAATGTATGCTGTGTACTACTCAGCTCTCTCCTGGACAATAGAAACTCATGTAAAATCCACTATTTTATTAATAGAAAGTGATATGCACAAATCCTATTATTCCAAATGGAGTTTCACAGACAGTTCACTCCAAACACACTGGTTTAGATAAAACAATAAAACAAGTTTATTAACTACAAAAGATAGATTTTAAGTGACACAACTACTGAGACATAAACATCATAACTGGTTACAAGGAAATGAAAATAAAAGGCAACTAATACTTAAGAAGCTAAGTGAATTAAAACAAAGGTCTCTCTCACCACATGTGCTGCAATCCTGACTGAATTCCTTTGGTCAGGCTCCCTCCTCCAATCCCATGACGTTCCCTTTATTCTTCAAGTATTGTTGATTAAGTGATTCAAGAGAAAAGGAGGGAAAAATCTAGAGTGTCTCCTCCCTCCTCTTATAGTTCTTTATCTTCTCTGAGAATCATCTCCAGCTGAGGTTCAGGAGACAGGAAGTCTGTATGGATGAGAACCTCGACCTGCTTCTTTGTCAAGAGGTAGCTTATCACCCACATCCTGTTTCCTGCCAAAGATGGTCTGTTTGATTTTGTTGACACCTGGTTGAGGTATTGGCTAGCCTTTTGTTTTAGAGAACTGGTTTGTGGCTGCTCCCCTCAGATTGGGACATATCTTAGTAACACTATACAGAGGAATCCTATAACCTTAAATACAATGTTACCACACAAGTTTTACGAGGACAACAATGATCAGCAAATTATGAGTTTTCAAATGACACCAAAAAAGGCATACTTTGTACAAAATTAATCATAGTCCTATAAAAGGGGTGAATGTAGGGGTATGAATTGTCACCCCCCAATCAAAGGCAATATGGTTTATTTCAACCATTTCTTAACAAAATACTTTGGCTGTGTTTCAAAGCCACGTTTTGTTTCTAAACAAAGCTACATTTATTAAAACCCACCAACAAAAGAGTGAAAAAGACCTCAAAATGAAACATGAAAAAACACCTGAAATACTTTCATTTAATTTCAAAACAGTTTTAATTTAGTTTCACTTCAATGTGAAAAAAAAGAGTTTTGGATGGAAACTAACTAATTTTTTCAGGGGATAGGGAGTGTTTCAGTTCAGCCTCCTGGAAAAATCCATTATTCACTCAGTTCTAGGCTAAACACTGTCTTGTAAAATCAAATGGAAGAGGCCCAGAAAGCTGACCCTTCATAGAAGAGACCTATAAAATTTAATACGATTTAAATAAAATAATTTAATAAAATTAAAAAATAATTTTAATAGTGAAACAAGTGAAGTTCTGTAGAAATTATTATAAAACACTACTGAATTAAAAAGAGGATGGTATCCTTTCTATAGAATTTTTAATTATTCTGTAGAATTTTATAGCAAGCATGTAATTCTCTATTCAGGGTGATTCAAAAAATCTACAGTATTGCAATACTTTTCTATTCAAATTTTATTGGAGTCACATACTTCAAGGACACATGTGAGCTGTTTGAAAAAATTCCATTGAAACTGTTTTGAGGAAAGAGTGGGGTTTTGATTAAACAATTTTTTACAAAATAGTGTCTGCTTTCTGCAGAAAATGTCAACTTTTGTCAACCTCCTACCCCTCATTGCCCGAAATCCAATATATTTTTGTAAAAAAACCTCAATTTTTTTTCTTTGGGTACACCTCCCTGTCTGGGCATTGTAATTTGGATGCCGTGTGTACCCTGTTCTCTCTGTGGACCAGGGTTCCCAGCAGAACTTCATCTCCCATTATATAACATAGTCATGTAACTCCCATAATGGATTACTTTCCATCACCAAAAATAGAGATCAAAATGAGACATGGGAAATGCAGGGTGAGTAGGGAGTCCAGCCGATAGAGGAGACCATAGTCACCCTCACTACAATTTACATGCTATACTTTGTTGGCATTTATAAGCTCAGTTACTTTGGTTTTTGGTCAAAATTTTTGGTTTTGGTTTTTCACTAAAAAGTTGAAAATCTCCATTGAATTAAAAAATACTTTTCAACCAGCTCTTGACACATGATCACCTAACCAATGCCACTTCCAGCATTTACTTTAAGATTTATTAACCAATCACATAGAGCTTAAACAGAAGTTAGGAGATCACAGCCAAAGCTGGTATTATATAAAAACTCATATGCCTGCAGACATAAACACCAGTTAGTTTTTTTACATGCATGAAATCACATTCTCAGAGTTGAAGGAACTATGAAAAAGCTGAACATATGCACTGTTCACACATTTCTTTCTAGATTTTATGTAAAACCAGTGGGAAAATGTTTATAAACACTATACAACTGCATTTATTTTAAACTGCTACTTCCTAAATATGACTTAAAGCAAGCAACAATAAATGTCTTTTACCCTACAGAAAGCCTTACATAATTAAGGCAACAAAATAATTATGGCATATTAGGCCATTTAAGCACCTAAGAGATTTGGAGAAATGTGGCCAGTGCTTATAATACTACTGGCACTTTTATCTGTCTTGTGTAACCTTTGATCAAGAGCTCAGGTCAATGAGAGCCTTTCCATTTATTTCCATGGGCTTTGGATTGGGCTTTAAATTAGTCTATGTGAAGAGAAAGTTACACTTCAATACCAAAGTCAATTTTTCATTTGACATGCTGGGTATTATTATTATCATCATCATTTTTATTGTGGCAATGCTTAGAAAACACACTCAAGGCCCAAGACCCTTTTGTGGTAGGAAAAACACAGAACAAAAAAAAGTTCCTGCCCTCAAAAGCTTACAATCATATATATATATATATATGAGTTCAATAAATTTTTCGAAGTTGCTGAATTAATCAATTCCTATATAGTAAAACTTCATTTAACAGTTGGAAACCGTGTTCCTATCTCACAAATGTTATTGGAGCAGGTGAGAAAATGTCAGGATATGGCAAGAGGCTATTCTCATTTATTATGGCCTTAGCAGAAGCATGTACAGTACTAGAAAAGTTGAAAGGAAACATATTTTGATGAGAATTTTTACATAAATGAGGTTAAGTTAATTTAGATAAATTTTGGACAAGCAGCCAAAAGTTGGGGTCTTCTCTGAACAGTATTGCTGAGTTTTTTTTTAAACACAGGTAGGCCATCACTACTTATATCTATAATTTACAAATCTTATAAATGATGACTTATTGGGCATTTCCAGTTAGATTTTCTAACCCTTCCATAACCTTTATTCCCAATTGTCACAATGATTTCAACAGATTTCTTACCCTGCCCAATCAAATATCTACAGGCTGTTTCCTTTTCTTTATAATCTCAGTACTAATTAATAAATAAAGTTTGGGAAAGATATAAAATGTCTCAGGGGCCTGATTCTCTAGTATAAATCAGGAACAATACTGTTAAAATCAGGGGAGATATGACACTGTAGAACTGGTGTTAGTGGTGGTGTAATACTTTAAAGCATTTCTTATACGCTGTTGAAGGATGCTGTGAGATAGGAAACGCCCACAGCCACAGCTCTTCAGGTATATCAGTGGAGAAGCCAGATGTGTTGACGACCCATTAAAGGGAAGCCACTGTTCCCAGGGTCATCCCAAAAGACTTCACAGAGGAAGTGTGTACACAATGGAACACTCCTTGACCAAAATGGGGGAGGGTTCCCACTCACATGCAAAAGATCCTCCCAGCAAGTTGGGAGAAGCTGTACAAGAGGATGGGTGCAATAATCCCTGGCTAATTCAAATCCTGTTTGTTGCCACTTATAATCACTTAAAATGTATTTTTCTGTAGTTAATAAACTCATTTAATGTTTTATCTTAACCACAGTAGTCTTGAATTAAAGTGTTTGGAAAATCATAGCTCAAGTTCACAAAAGTTGGTGCATGTCTCTTCCACTTTGAGGGAAGGGCGGAGTGGGCAATAAACTTCACTGGTCAGGCTTTTGACCAGGACAAGATGGTAGAGTCCTGGGATTCTGGGCTAGAAAGCTGGAGTTTCTCTATCATTAATTCATGAGCATAAGTGCAACACCTGCCAAAGGTTTGTGGCTTGTTACAGCATAACAATGTGAAAGGGAGCCCATGCTGGTCAGATAGAGGGCTCAATGATACCCTAATTTGAGGGTGGCACCCCAGGGGGCAGACTCTATATACTGTAGCACTATGCAGGCTCCATGCTTCTGGGAGTGATGGCAGATAGCGAGAAGTTCCACTTTTAGTTTTGGGATTTTAAAAATGGTGCAGAAATTATGAATATGGAAGGTATTATGGGATGGAGGAAAGTTGTATGAGGGGAACTTGACTCCTTGCTCCCAGCTCCTCTCCCCCAGTATGACTCTTGCCCCACAACATTTAGAAAATTCTCCAAAAGGCATTGCACTGGAGGGTGGTGCATGGCGCACTGGAATACCAATGCACTTTGCATCAACCTGCACTCCTGGTAAGTACATGCAACACTGACTCAAGCAACCAAGTATATATGTGCACGAATGATATTCTAACTGAGGCAGCTTTATGTTGACATTACAAATTCTGGTTGATGCACATTGAGCCAACATGGCCTCGGAAATAGGGAAACACCAATTAGTGTGCTATACCGATGTTCTAGCTTGAAGAATAGATCTGACTTTGAGGAGAAAGGGTTCATTACCATATCAGGGGACATCTAACAACAATAGACTTAAAAGAACAGGTTGTGTATTGAGGGGGCTGTTGTTCTCTCTTGCTACTGTGTGGTGCTTCATCTCAGCCAGGTCTACACTTGGAAGGATTTGCTGGCATAAGATGTCAGCAAAAGGCTCCATGGCTATGTCTACACTTGCTAAAATTAGTTCGAATTAGTTAGTTCAAACTAACTAATTCAAACTAATTTTAGTTAGTTCGAATTAGCTTAATTTGAACTAGAAAAAGTTAGTTCGAACTAAGCAAGTGCCATTAAGCAAGTGCCATTCATGTTAATCTGTTAGTCTTTAAAAGTGCCACAGGACTCTGTTGTCTTTCTACAATAGACTAACACGGCTACCCCTTTGGAATTTAACTAAAGCCTAGTGTAGCCATGGCTTAAGTTAGTTCGAATTAAGCCTCCTTAATTCGAACTAACTTGCCAGTGTAGACATAACCCTAGTGTGTATGTAGCTATTTCAGAAAAAACTGTGCTTTTGAGTGTGTAGCTTATTCCAGGCCCCTGCACTCCCAGCCTAAGCAAAGAAAGCTATACAGCAAAAACAGTTTCGCTGGTATAAGTGCTTCTATGCCAGGGGCTGTTGTAAGGACAGCTAAGTCAGTCTCAGATCACATCTCTTCACACCCGAGTCTGATATAACTATGCTGTCAACATTCTGAAGTGTAGACCGCACTTCAGAAAGAAGAGGTCAGAGCCAGGACTTGCTCTTTGGACATATAAGACTTGAGTTTCTTTTTTGTAACTAAGATGAGAATGCTTCATTTAGTTTATGAGCTACGTAATCTAGATGAGTTATGCTAACCCTTTCTTTTGTTTCATATCCATTTTTTCTTGTTAATAAGTCTTATTTTAAGAATTCAGTGGGATGTCTGTGTTTCAAGCAGTATGGCTTCAAGGAGAAAAGAACCTTGCAACTTTAAAGAAAAGATACTTAATGATAAAAAAAAATTATGGGGCTTAAACCACCCAGCTTCAGATCAAGGTACACTACAAACTTTCCATAGCATATTTGTCAATTAAGGGTATGAAGAGATATGATCACTGACCAACATACCCATGCCAGGAAAAGACTCCAGTGTCAATGCAGTTATACCAGAAAAAACAGTTTTGCTGGTGTATCTGCATTCACATGAGTGAATTGGCAGTATAATATATTGGTATAGCTATACCAGCAATGCCTTCCAAGCATAGGCCGGCAGGCAAACGCCTGGACGTGAACAAGACCAAAGAGATGCGATTTGAAGGGTGGTTGGATCACACCTTTGTTTAGTGGTCAGGAAACAAACATCTATTTTTGAGAAGGAAGGTAAACGAATTTGTGTTGCATGTAGGGAAAAAACTGCATCATGACAGAGAAAGAAGAGGAAACATTCATGGTATTAACATTTGTATGTGATTTAAAAGCCTCAAATAGTAAGCATTACATGTCTGTATGTCTCTGAAGCTGAGCGTAGAAGACAAAATAGATATATTGCAGTCACAGCTGAAGTGTGAAAAATGGAAAAGGTGCAGTGCCTGAGCCTGATAAAATCAATATGCTGGTACCCCTGGATCAGGAAATAAAAATAGAATGTAAACAAATGACATCCACTTTCACAGTGGTTAGCAAATAAGCAAGTAGCACGGAGGGAGAGTGGTCACCTCAGTTTACAAATAGATTTCAGTTGTGTGTTTCTAAGTTGTTGCTAGTAACAAAAGAAAAGAAAACAAAAAAGGCAGCATATTTGAATTAAATATTATTGGAAGCTTGAGGGCCAGATTAATTTCCAGACCAACAATGGTGGTGTAGTCCCAGGTTCAGAGCTCCAACAGCAAACAGTCTACGAGGAGGGGAGGCTGCTTATGGTGGAAAAGGCTGCAACTTTCACCAGGATGCCAGCACAGCTTGAAGAGTCAGTGGTGCTGGCCACAAGGGCTATGTCTACACTGGGTAATTTAAGTCGAATTAACTAAGTCGACTTTAAGTCGACTTAGTGTGTCTCCACTTAAATTTTAAGTCGACTTAAAGGGGAACTTAAAAAGTCAACCTAGAGCTTCCACATTGGATGCCTAGGTCGACTTTGTGGGGTTTAGGGGGACCTAGGGTAGGTCCACAGGGGTAGGGGGGCACCCCTTGCCCAATGCCAGGGGGCTCAGCCTTTGCCCCATTGTACCTAGGTACAATGGGGCAAAGGGGGACAGGGACCCTGGCAGGGCATAGGGGCAGGGTGGGCAGACTCTGCCCTGCCCTTTGGGGGTGCATGCCAGGCTCCCCCTGTGCCCCCCCCCCCACCAGTCGACTTAGGGCTACCCCATGGCTACACTGGCTTAAGTCAACTCTAGGGAGTCGACTTAAGCCTTAGGTCAACTAGAAAGCAGGTTTAATAAAGTCGACTTAATTTTAATTAAGTCGACTTAAGCAAGCTGCTTAAGTCGACTTAAGGAAAAAGTGTAGTGTAGACGCAGGGTAAATTAAGTCGACTTAAGCAAGCTTAAGTCAACTCAATTTACCAGTGTTGGCACAGCCAAGGTGCTGCAGCTAGAATATTCAGGACATGAACTGATTCAGCGCTTTCCTGCTGCAGCCTCCACAGGCTGGACTCATATGGAGACCGGCACTGGCTGAACCTGCAAGCTGGGTAGCAGTGGAAACCTCTCTCCTGCCCTTGGGGCTATTCCTTTTTGGGGGTACACTGTCCTTAGATAGCATGAGTAAACTGGCTTTGATTGTCTCTTAAGGCTTGAATTAATCTGACCTGGGGGAGCAATTGAAGCATCTGAGGAATTCTGTTCTTTCTCATTCATTTCTTAGCTTGGTGTTGTAATGGGAAAGCTATAATTTAACAGATATTTAATTATGTTCTGTCTGATTGTTTAACTGGCATATTGAATTTAAATATCATTAGGTTACAATTTGTCCTTGTAAACTGGTAAATACAGTAATTTACTCATAATTAGCAGTATGCTGATAACTTGAGTATGCTGATCACAGTAAAATGTGTCCCCAGTATCTTTGCTGCAGGCAAGCAATTTTCACCCTCTCCTTGAAATCTATGTATTCTGAACCTCTAGACTTGCCATGTAAGACCAATTTCAATAGTAAATGAACATTCACTGTTGTTGGTATATGTATAACCATGTGGTGCCTGAATCACTCTGGAGCTTCTACATAATCTGGCTACTGAATGTCTGTGTCAGGAAGTACATGTGATCATGTTTCAACCAGATTCTGATTTTGCATTGTCAGCATGAGGTAATTAGCATTCCTAATTAATTAGCAACTCAATTATGCCAAGCTACATAAAACACATTTGTTTTTCATCATTTTGGGATTGGGTGGTAACTGATTTGTGATAAGTATAATCTTTGAATTTGCTCTGCTTCTTTCCCTGGTGGACATTAAAAACCTCATACAGAACTGGTGAAAAACATGCATAAAATGATCTTCTGGTATTAAAAATACCACAAGAAAACAGGGAAAACGGCTCATGAAAAGACAACAAAAAAGAAAACAAAATATAGCTACATAGTTTTAAAAAGTGGTACTATTTCATTGTTAATAAAATACTCAAACAATTTAGAAATAATATTGCATCTTTCCTCTTTAATGAACTATTATTAAAATTATTCCACACATTTCTAAACAAACAAGGAGTCTTGTGGCAGTTTTAAAGACTAACAAATTTATTTTTCCCTTGAGCTTTCGTGGGCGAAGTCCCACTTTGTCAAATTCCAGAGTGGAGAAAACTTACACTGAAAATAAAATTACAATATGGGAGGGAAAGATAAATCCTGTGATTAGATTTCACTGCATCAGGTCAGATTACTTCAGCAAATCAGACAAGCTGTATAGATTCAAACATAACTTATCAGAAAGTAGTGAGGTTGAAAGAGGTGAGAATCACTGTTATTAATGAAAACCAAAGGAGAATGAGAGCATGAACTGCCTTTCCCAGTACAAACATTAAACTTTAAATATGCCACAGGATTCTTCCTTTGTTTTTCATTACTATATTAGTACAGGAGACATGCATGTGGTGGCTCCTTTTCTCTGCTGGCCGCGCACCACTGCAATAGGTGCGCGTGCCAGGTTTGGCATGTGTTCTGGGGTTTGCCGACCCCTGCTCTGGGGATCATTCAAGATATAGTAGCCCATTAACACCTCTGCAGTCAGAGGACAAGAAGAGGATTTAGTCATGGGTGGTGCATAAACCCACCATTCAGGAAGGCTAGCCCACAGTCCCATCCCTTCTGCTTGAGGCCCCACTACTTCCACCTCCACCAGAGCACAGAGCTCCCTACCATGGCCAGAGAAGCCCTGCCCCAGCTGACCTGCCACCACTGACCCCCGCCTGCTCCAGTCCTAAACTAGCAGGCCCTTCTAAGCCTCAGACAGCCTGAGCACCAGTTCCAGCTGCCCTGAATCCTGGGTTGCCAGTCAGCCTGCCCAAGATGCAGCCCCTGCCCATTGCGGGGTAGAGGTTGAGCAATTATGGGGAGAGAAGCAGTGTCTGGGCTGGGGCCAAGGGGGAAGTGTGGGGTGCAGGAGGAGGGAAAAGAGGCCTTGGGGTGTTCAGTCCATGATTTTTTAGTGTTACAGTATTGTGAATTTAAGCTCCCACATTCGTCTTTGAAAGTGTTTTGCAGGTTTCCATTGAAGATGAAGACTGATAGGTCAGAGTGATGGCTTTGTGGGAGGTGTTCACTCACAGGTGTTAGGGTGTTTTTCTCTCTTATTTTCCTGCATGAGTTCATTAGAGAGAGTAGTGATTGGTTTCCCCCACATAGTTGTTATTGGGGATGAGGTGTACCACATGTTGTGATAGGCATGTAGAGGAGCTATGGATCTTGAAAGATGTGTTGTGGAGAGGGGGGTTATTGATCACTGTAGAGGTGGAGATATGTCTTCAGGTTTTGCATCTATTGTTCTGATCCTGTGGCTTGGGCCCATAAATGCTTCTGCAATATAAATACTATTACTACTAAAAGTCTGATAAAAGCATATCTTACAGCAGTGGTTTTCAAACTTTTTCTCCTTGAGACCCAGTTAAAAAAATAATTTATGCCCGCAACCCAACAATTACATCTTTGAGCAATGCATTCCAGTCTTTTGTCAGTAGCAGCAGGGGGTCACCATGTTCTAGTACCCAAAGGTCTGAGACTGAGTGCTGGGTCGCAACCTGTGGTTTGAAAACCACGGTGCTATGGTGAGTATATCCAATATCTAGTCTGTAATTTTAAAGGGTTTTTGGATGATGCTCAGAGGTGTGCAACCTTATAGGGAACTTTCTGTCAAACGAACCTGGGCAAAAGGACTTGCAAATGAGTATATGTATAAAAAGCAACATATTCTGGTGCAGTCTTTGGGCGTCAAACCTATTATTCAAGGGATTTCTTTCATGGCTAAGAGCCATTCACATGAATAAGGCCATTGTGCCCTTTGTCAATCTGATCAAGGATGAAATGTTGCCATTTCTGCTATGATATGAGATTTTATAAGTGAAAAGGAAGAATTTTGTCCCAGAGGGAATACTGCCATTTTTTTCAACGGAAAGAGCTCATTGGCCATAAAATGACAGCCTGTTGTCTGCAGAAACTGCTTTTTGTTTCTATGAAAATTCAAGGAGAGAATGAAAAATAAACTGATGTTTGCATGTCTGTGAGTCCAAGAGCTATTATTATTTTTTTCTGGCAGTGTACATTGTTGTGCTAGTTTTGTTCTTTGCACAGCTTTAATGTATAAAAACCTATGTATCCTGTGCAATGAAGTGGTAACTTTTTCAGGGTGCATATAAGGAGAATAGAATTTAACATAAAATGTCTCATATACTCCGAATAAGTTAGTGAATGAGAATGTGGTTAAAAAAGAAAAAGACCAGTGGCTCTCCAATTCCCAGCTCTGGCTGAATTATACTGAGTGCCTAACCAGGTGAAAGAGGCTGTAAGTCATTTTTCTGTTCCTTGGCTTGACCAGCGTGGGGCAGAACAAATCAGTCCCTATTGTAAATTATGGTATATAGTATGATCTGCTAGCTTAAACTTACTGGAGTGCATGCTGTTTTAGCTCCCCTTCTACCACCAACTCCCGTCTCTGCCTTCTACCCTGGGGCTGGAGGGGGGAAGGGTTGTTGAACAAGGGGCCTAGAAAAGGCTATACTGGCTTTATACTACCCATGGATCCCTGTATGTCAAGTGAATCCATGGTTGCTCTGTTAAGGTAGTTCTATTGTCTCTGTACTACCAAAGCCATGCAAAGGGACAGAGCTGGGGTCCAGGATCAGGTCCAAGGATGTAAAGACTTTTTTCACTCAGGTTTTTGAGTCCTCTAAAAGTGTTTTCTGGCACTTCCTTCAATGAACTAATAATAATAATATTACACCAAAGTTAATGGAAAAGGAAAGTGATCATACTAACAGTTTATGATTTTAAAATATCTTCTTTACTAGCCTCTGACAGCAATTCTAAATCCATTCTACTGAAAGTCTCTTACTATATACAGAAAACCCAGACTCATTTTAAATTTGGGCAAAGTATACACTGAATGAATAGCACTACTAAGTAACATCATATGTTCAGTAATGCTATATTTTCATGCCTTGTGCACATCTAAAAATGATCTTGGTCAAAGTAAGGTATATTTGATATAAATGAACAGAAACACACATGTATATAGTTGTGGACATTAGAAAAAAATGGTGGGAATAAGTTAGCTGTGTCTTAGGAATTCTCACTGAGAACAGAGGCAATATAAAAACCTGAGTTTTTCTAGATGAATTAAACACAAAAATAACTAACTACGTCAAAGACTTCAAAACTGCAAATTAAAGACTATTTAATATTATAACCTGATAAGAATAAATTCCAGTTACCAGTAGCTCCTCTTTCAAATTTCTCATCAAGATCCACCTCTGGAATGACATGTACAGGATATCAACCAATTTATGATGAGAAGAATGAGTGTCTGATGAGGATCAATGACAGTTCCTTTCTCTCTATCTGTGTGTGTGCACATTCATAAACACACAGTCACACTATACACACACACACACACACACACACACACACACACACACACACACACACACATGTATACACAATTTGCATGTCCAGAGGCACATTTCTTTTATATATATTTATTATTTTAAACTACATTATATATAATATATAAATATAAAAATATACATCTGGACATGCAAATTGTATACATTTTATTGTATCCCTTTCCTCTTTGTGCGTCACTCCTCTATTTAGATAATAAGCTCTCCAGCACAGAGATCATGGCTTCACCAAGTGCATAGTGCCTCAAACAACAAAGTCCCAATCAGCACAGAAATATGAGTTAAGCAACTTTTAAAAATTCTTTTCTCATTAAAATTCCTTTTCTATTTTCTGTTCATTGAAGTTATCACTTGATGCATTCTGGGATACCACACATGACACAGACTGAATGTGTTTCAGTAAGATGTCTGGTTTTGTAATGCTATATTCTGTGTTATTTTAATTGAATTTGGAAGCATCAAGAGGATTTCACAGAGAAAAAATATTTTTTAAATGTAAGTTAAAAACAGTGCAGTTAGTGAAAGTTTTAAGCACAGAAATCTGTTTCTAACCAATTTTTTTCACTTGCATTTCACTTAGATCAATTCAGACCTGAAGAATCTTCAAATTCCATAAACATTCCTGCAAAGGCCGACACCCTAGACAAATTAAACCTTAGAAACCATTTAGCAATTCTTAAGTCAAAGCCAAACACAACGATCAAAGTAGATAAGTCTTTTGCAAGATGTTTTTTAGTAGTCTATTTCAGAGACGACTTGTATCATGGAATATTTTTCAGCTGAAGAGGAAAAGTACTAGATTGATTTTTGTTACCACATCATTTTGCCTTTAAATACCTCATACAGCTGACTGTCACTTTGGAAGTACAAAGACAACAGAGTCTTGTGGCACTTTTAAAGACTAACAGATTTATTAATTAATTAATAAATCTGTTAGTCTTTAAAAGTGCCACAAGACTCTGTTGTCTTTCTACAATAGACTAACACGGCTACCCCTTTGGAATTTGGAAGTACAATATCTCTGACACTGAGAAGTCAGCTGGTTGGAATTTTGTATTGTCTTTATGTGAAGCAAAGCTGTTTTTAAAGCATGTGGACAAATTATGGGTTTCCAAAGATTCAGAAAAGTTTTCTCAGGAAAAGAGAATATTTTCTTAATATTTGAAACCGTAGCAAATATTTTGCCATAATAAAGTCTTTATTCAAATAAATAGCAACACCAAAACTCAGATGTGAGAATTCCTATATTTAATGTGACTTTTCTTGAGCAACTGGTCACATAAGGTAAGCCACAATCTTATTTCAAGAGTGGTTTAGTGATTTAAGAGAGATCCTAGGCTCCTAAATGCCCAATCTCTTTTGAAAATGGCGCTTTGGCACTTTTGAAAACATTACCTTTATTGTAAAAACATTGTGTGAAATTAGTCTTTCCAATATTTCCAGCATCTGGATTATAGGATTGTACTCTGCCTGGCTCTTAACCTTTGCAGTTGAATTACAATCAATGGCTATGTCTACACTTGCAGGTGAGATTGACTTAAGGAGGCTTAAGTCGTCCTAACTTAGCCCCTGTCCACACCACGCTTTTATTAAGTCAACTTAAGAAATTCCTTAAGTCGACTTAATGAAAGATCAGGTCGACTTAATAAGAACCTCCAATTAGGTCGACCTAACCCTTAGGTTGACTCCTTACGTTGACCTAAGCACAATGTGGATGCTTAAGTCCACTTTATTAGGTTGACTTAAGGGCAGTTAGGTTGACTTACTAAGTCCCCGTTCAGGGAAAGCACTTTGTTAAGTCGACCTATTAAGGTCGACTTTAAGTCGACTTAAAGACAACCTTATTAGTTCCACTTAACAAAGTCGACCTAACTTTTTGTAGTGTAGACATAGCCAATTAGCATAGCCATCTGCTATGAATAATAATGAATAAATAATAATAAAGATTTGAAATATCATATCACATACAAGTTATAAGAGGTCAGTTGACACCACATGCTGGTCATTGATATGACTGGCAGTAAGACTGGGCTCAAAGTTGTGAAACAAAAAAATGAAAATCCAAATCTACTCTTTGATCATTTCATCTCAGAGTTTTCTCTGAACACCATGTTATAAATTCAATTACTTCTGTAGCAATGGATATGCAATGATTGTGTAAGATCCCATGCCATATAATTCAGAGTTGAACAAATGGTTCTATTATAAATTACAACAAATATTGACACGGCTAGTAAGAGTAATTAAATGTTTCAGAGAGAAAAAACATCACTCCTTTTTCTCAGTTTCTAACACAGAAAAAAACTTATTCAGATTGCAAAAAACTACACAAAACTATTTTTATTTTATAATTATTCAAATCATTTATTAAAATTTGGTTGACAAGCCATCCTTATTTAATGACTGAGTTTCAAATGCATTTTGGGCTGTTATTCTCAAAATGTCTTTGGCTCTGTATTCAATGCCTTTTCATACTATTCAGTTAGGCCTAGAATTAGTAGACTGAATGGCTCAGAAAATTGGTAAAATGGGTTCAGAGCCCCCTTTCCCCCCCTCTTTCTTCACAAACAGGGTCAACTCCCAGACTACTATATGGGTAGCACAATATGGGGCATAGGAGAACAATCCTCAGACATGAAAGAAAAGGTTCAGGTCTATTTAGAAAAGCTTGACATGCACAAGTCCATGGGCCAGAAGCAATGCTGATGCGATTGCAGAGCCATTGGCAATTATCTTTGAAGACTAGTGGCATTCAAGGGGGGTCCTGGACAATTGGAAAAAAAGCAAATATAGTGCCCTTCTTAAAAAAGGAAAGAAAAAGGATCAGGGAACAACAGATTAGTCAGCCTCACCTCAGTCCCTGGAAAAATAAGCAGGTCCTTGAGGAATCCATTTGTAAGCACTTGGAGGAAAGGAAGGTGATCATGAATGTCAGCATGGATTCACCAAGGACAGGTCATGCCTGATCAATCTTATTGCCTTCTATGATGAAATAACTGACTTTGTTGATGTTGGGAAAGTGGTGGACATGATATACCTTGACTTTAGGAAAGCTTTTGATATGGACTACAACAGTATTCTTGTCAGCAAGTTAAAGAAGTATGGGTTGGATGAATGGTCTATAAGATGGATAGAAAGCTGGCTAGATCATTGGGCTCAACAGGTAGTGATCAAAGGCTTGATGTCTAGTTTGCAGTCAGTAACAAGTGGCCTGCCTTAGGAGTTGGTGCTGGAGCCAGTTTTGCTCAACAACTTCATTAATGATTTGGAGTATGGGCTGTATTGCACCCTCAGCAAATTTGAAGATGACGCTAAACTGGGGGGAGTTGCAGGTATGCTGAAAGATTCAGATAGTGATAGGATTTGGAGTGGCCTAGACAAATTGGAGGGGTGGATCAAAAGAAATCTGATGAGTTTTAATAGGTTCAAGTGCAGACTCCTGTACTTAAAATGGAAGAATCCCATGCACCGCTACAGATTGAGGACCAACTGGACAAGCAGAAAAGGTTGTGGGGTTACAATGCACAAGACGCTGGATATGAGTCAACAGTGTGTCCTTATTTCCAAGAAAGCTAACAGCATATTGGGCTGCATTAGTAGGAGCATTGCCAGCAGATTGAGAGAAGTGATTATTCCCCTCTATTTTGCACTGTTGAGGCCCCATTTTAAGTATTGGGTCCAGTTTTGGGCTCCCACTACACAAAAGATGTGGACAAATTGGAGAGAGTCCAATGGAGGGCAATAAAAATGATTAGGGGGCTGGGGCACATGATTTAGGAGGAGAGGCTGATGGAACTGGGCTTATTTAGTCTGCAGAAGAGAAGACTGAGGGGGGATTTGATAGCAGTCTTCAACCACCTGAAAGTGGTGGAGGTTCAAGGAGGACAGAGCTAGTGGTGGCAGATGACAGAATAAGGAGCAATGATATCAAGTTGCTGTGGGGAAGGTGTAGGTGGTGGAATCTCAATCTGCAAAAGTTTTTAAGGCCCAGCTTGACAAAGCCCTGGCTGGGATGATTTAGTTGTGTTTGGTCCTGCTTTGAGCAGGGGGTTGGACTAGATGACCTCCTGAGGTCCTTTCAAACATCTTCTATGATCCTAAGACATTGGTACAAATATTCCTGGGGTTCTTATGGACTAAAAGATATTCCCATAAGATGAATATTCAGAAGCTAGTGTGAAGTGTGTTAGTGGGCTCAGTCCAGTGTGTGGTGGATAAGCAGCTGCTTAACAAACACCACTCCCCCCAATTAGTAGTCTCAGCGGAGGCACCAAGGCCTGAATAGTAATAGAGACAGTTACTTCTCCCTCCCAAGAGTAGGACTGAGGTTAGGGTTGAGTTATACTTGTAGGGTGGCCTAAGAAAGCTTGCATCAAACTTAGAGCATCTTATTTGAGAATAACTATAGCAGTTCAGTTTTACCTGCTGGCAACATAGCACTTTCATGAGAATTAAGTTTGCTTAATCTCCCTTTCCCAGCTCTCCACCAACCACCCAAGGTTTGGCACACACTTTGTAACTGGGAAATTCCTAAAGTGCCTCTTATGGCTGAAGAAAATATGTTTTGGCCATATGTGGATGTGTACAACTATAATATATATGAAATAGCTGCAGGTACTCGGTGGAGTGTGGAACATAATTAAAGTTTCCAGAGGGGTAGCCGTGTTAGTCTGTGTACAGCAAAAAACAACTAGAGTCCTGTGACACCTTATAGACTAACAAAGTGGGTTATAGCCCACGAAAGCTTATGCCGAAGAAAATCTGTTAGTCTATAAGGTGCCACAGGACTCTCGTTATAATTAAAGTTGCAAGTGTGTGCGTGTAAGAGAGAAGAGAATACGTCCTTGAGGTGCAAAGAATCAGTGCAAAGCCCTCCTGAGCATGCAGCACTGCACACCAGTGGCTGTACACTCCCTGTGTTCATGTGCGCTATGGACAGTGCTCAGTTATAGTCTAATCTGGAAGCCAACAGTGGGGGCAGGCTGCGGCTGGGCAAGGCTCGGCTCCACAATTGGACTTGTGTATAGAACTGATAGCCCACACTACCAGCATGAAGGAGGTGCCAGTTCTTTTCCAGCCCCAGAGCTGGAGCAGCAGGTACAGAGCACAGGATTTCAGAACACTGGCTATTCTGCAATTCAACCATATAGATCCCAAATACTAAGGGTTTAAGCAGATGGAGAGGATTTTTCCATATGTCACTGTACTCCATTTCACTCGGACTTATTTCACAAACAGTGCACCATGTATGTAAGCTCACATTTGCAAATAAAATATTTTGAAAATGAATGAAAAACATGTGTGCATGTTTGTTAGTGGAAGTGCAATTAAATAATATTTTAAAATAACAAGGTAACCATTGATCCGTATCTGAGTGAGCACTTGTCTTTTCTGGAATGCCAGAAACTCAGAAATGCCAAGACATACTCCATTCAACACAGGTTTAAATGTTAAAACATTCAGGACTGGTATATATTTCCACAAACCATGTACTTTGAACCTTATTCTTCAGTGCATATGAAAATGAATGTAGCAAACTTTTGTAAGAGTTACAGACACAGCCCTTTCTCACCTTAGAAAAAGTTCACTGCACAGTTTACATATAAAAGTAATTTGGTGACTATTGAAAATCCTCCCAAACCCAATCGTAATTATTAGGTTTGGGCAAATAAGTTTGTTACATTCACCTTCAGCAGCAATTCAGAAGGGCTTTTTCTTGAACATTCAGAACCAGCTGCAACATTCAGCATGCAAGCTGAATCCTACTGTTCAATAAAGAGAAATCAACGCGAAGCAGCATTCCACCTCTTTAGGGACTGTCTCAAACATTGTTTCAAGTTTCATAGACTCATAGGCTATGTCTACACTTGCAAGTTAGGTCAACTTAAGGAGGCTTAAGTCAACCTAACTTACTCCCTGTTCACACCAGGCTTTAATTAGGTCAACTTAAGAAAATCCTTAAGTCAACCTAATGAAAGCTTTGGTCGACTTAGTAAGACTTGCTGGTTAGGTTGACCTAACCCTCCTTTAGGTCGACCTAAGCACAATGTGGATGGTTTAGTCCACTTTATTAAGTCGACCTAAGGGCAGTTAGGTTGACTTAACAAAGTGGACTAAGTCCACATCCATGGAAACCACTTTGTTAAGTTGACTTAATAAGGTCGACTTTAAGTCAACTTAAAGTCAACCGTATTAAGTCGACTTAACAAAGCCGACCTAACTTTTTGTAGTGTAGACATAGCCATAGACTCTAAGGTCAGACAGGATCAATATGATCTTCAAGTCTGACCTCCTGCACAATGCAGGTCACAGAACCTTACCCATCAACTCCTATAATAGACCCCTAACCAAAGACTGAATTATTAAAGTCCTCAAATCATGGTTTAAATACTTTAAGAAACAAAGAATCCACCAGCAAGTGAGCTGTGTCCCATCCTACAGAGGAAGGTGAAACCCCCCACCCCCAGAGTCTTTGCCAGTTTGTCCTGGGGGAACATTCTTCCCGACCTCAAATTTGGCAGTCACTTAAACCCTGAGCACGTGGGCAAGACTCACTAGTCGGACACACAAAAAAGAATTCTCTGTAATAACTGAGAACCTACCCACCAAATGTCCAATCTCAGGCCTTTGGCATATCTATCACCAGTAGTCAAAGATCGGTTACTTGCTGAACTAGGATGTCCGATCATACTATTCCCTCTGTAAATTTGTCAAGCTTGGTTCTGAGGTCAGATATGTTTTTTGCCCATACTGCTCTCCTTGGAAGGCCATTTCAGAACTTCACTCAGGTAGGCCCGAACCAAAACTCCAGCTCCAAAAATATCTAGGTGATGGATGAGAATGACAATTCAAATTCAGATCCAAATCTGAATCATTCCAGATCATTCCTATATTTATCACAGGCTGCCCCAAATCACAAGATCCAAATATTCACAGGTTTGGGGCATTTGAAATCCAGATCTGAATTTTACAGCTTAGATCTGTCCTTAATTTAGTTAAGTTTGAGTAACTTATAATTAGAGAATGGCTAAGATCTTCAAGGTTTTTTATGAATTTCTATGCACTTGACCCGAAACAGGATTATTTTGAAAATTTTGTTTCACAAAACATTTTTTGGTTTGTTTTCATTCCAATTGAAATTAAATAAACTTTCAAACTGTTAAAATTTCCTGTGGAATGAAAATTCTGAGTTTCAATAAACACGAGTTATGAGATTCATAGCCCAACTCCTAAATCAAATAGGTTTTGATAATCTTCAGATAAGCATTCAAAATTTCCAGTGGTTTTCACACTCAACTAATTCATCTATAGCATTTCTATTGTACCTATCCCTTTGGTATCAAACCTAATCTATCTAATTAGAAACCTGATAAATCACTTCCCAGAAAATAAATCACTTCTAAGCTATAAACCCTTTTCCCCTTGTGATTATTCATGTTTCTCATTGAGGAATGGAGCTTTCTCCCTCAGACTATGTCAATATTTCTTTCTTTCTATGTTCCCATTTGTGGGGGATTTGCTGAGAGGGAAAAGCATCAAGAAGCAGGACACTTGGGCTCCACTGGCTAAACTAACTGAAAAGTATGAAACCTCAGTTGCTTTTCCAGTGTCAGTATCTGAATAGGCCAACATCACTGCAGAACAAGTGTGATTAAAATTATCTCATTTTCAGTTATATCTAACTCAAAAGTACTTCTGCATAAAACATAGACAGGTTTTTTTTTTCTTTTTTACTTTTTGTGAGGCACAGTGAGGAACAAAATGCATGTCTAGAAGACAAAGTGTAAATGCAGTAAAATTAAGAATATTCAAAAAGGGATTTCTTATGTAGTCACAGAAAGAAAAGCTCATTGTTTAAAGCCCAGTTCATCTTTTGGGTATGACTAATCAAAATAGTTTATGCAGATTTCATAAGCTTTTTGCCCATGTTGTGTATTATTTGGTTTAGTGATCACAGCTAAAAAGCAGGATTTTAATAATGAAGCCCAATAAATAGATCAAAGTAAGATTCAGGGGTTGCCTCGTTCCAGTAGTTTCATTTAAATAAGTCTGCTCGGTTATATAGATTACATGTATTATCATTAATTTGGCTGGCTTTTTTTTTCTTTTGCACTTGTAGTACCCAATGGAAGACTTTGTGATGCAATAATCTACTAGTAGGTGGTGTCACCATTAATCAGCCCTGATCAAAAGTTAACCCTGTGTATAAGCAAAACAGAGCTGGTACTGACCAAGGACGTACCTTGCTCCCACCAAGTAGCAGACATAACTTGCAAGCTCTGTAAAATAACAAAATAAGACTGGGGCAAAAAAATGTTGTAAATAAGTGTGAAAAATAACCAAATGTACGTGCCATTTACTCACTTAGGAAGGAAGTGTATAAAAGCTGGTGGCTAAGCTCCCCCAGATTGGAACATCATCATCAGGGCAACTGCTGTGTTCGCCTCCATGAGTCATCACTCCCCATGCTCTGTGCCTACAGTCATTTAACTGGGGTTCCCGTCTGCTGAAGGGGCGTAAGCATTCATGCTTTCATATTTCTTTTCTTTCTTGTCTCATCTTAATAAAACTGTATGTTTTTACCTTTCACCCATAGTTTGTAGCCAGCAACAGCACCCATATATTTAATTAACGTTGCCAAAATTCTAATGATGCTAAGGCCAAGTCTATGGTGTAACTAAGTCATTCACGGGTGTGTAAAATCCACATCCCTGAGCGATGTAGTTATACTGATCTAACCTCCTATGTAGACTGCAACAGAACAGCTTCTCCCATCAACAAAGCTACTGCTTCTTGGGGAGTTGGATTTACTATGCCCATATAAAATAAGATCTTCTTGCTGGCATAGCAGAATCTTCACTTAAGTGCTACAGCGGTGCAGTTGCATCAGGACAGCATTTTAAGTGAAGATCTGCCCTAAAAAACTATTTTTAATAACCCTCCTGGTCTGCTTGGCTTGGGCCTCAAATTACACAACATTTTTCTTCGGTTTCTTTGATGCAGTTGGGAGGGACTGTTGATATAAGCATAGTATAGCTTCTAATTAGTACCCCCAAAGCACTCAAGAATAATTGATTGGCATAGGGACCTACAAATGAAATGTTGATTAAATTAAACACCTGGAATATCAACACAGACAGAGTTAAATTGATTGCCAGATTTGAAATTGGGAAAGAATTTTGCTGCTGAGGACACTAGCTAGAGAGTTGAGAGATTTGCTTTTTTCTGCAGAAATAAGCAGGGTTTTGTTATTAAGATCAAGTAGATGTTAGTCCACTGGATCAAATTTCTGCGACTGTGGGGGCTGAGCGGTAACCCTGGTGCCCTTTTCCTGTTTTTGTATCTTGATCCTTGTCTCAGATATATTTCAAATGTAGACAGGAACTGTTGATTTTCTGTAAGTCTTGGAACAGTAGGGAAGTTCCAGGAGACTGGAAAAAAACGAATGAATTGCCAATATTGAAAAAGGGTAAATAGCATGATCTGCATAATTATAAGTCTGTCAGTTTCATTCACCCACGGCAAGGTAATGTAGTGGCAGATAAGGAACTCAGTTAATAAAGAATTAAAGGAGATAATGTAATTAATGCCAACCAAAAATAGTTTACAGGAAAAAAGCCTGTCAAATTAACTTGATATATTTTTTAAAGAGATTACAAATTTGGTTGATAATGTTAGCAATGCTGATTTAATATACTTAGACTTGTATAAGATATTTGACTTGGTATCATGTGACATTTTGATTAAAAAAACTAGAAAGATAGGAAATTAACATGGCTTTTTGCTGTGGTCTTGTAGTCTTGTTTTATAGAGACCCACTTGTGCAGTGTGTTTCTATAAAATTAAAATGGCACACATTAAATGGATTAAAAGCTAGCTAGCTAACTGATGCGTCTCCAAACGTAATTTTAAATTGGGAATCATCACTGAACAGGTGTGTTGTAATACAGCTAAATGTAAATGTATACATCTAGGAACAAAGAATGTAGACTATTTGTACAGGATGGGGGACTTTATTCTGGGAAGCAGTGACTCTTAAAAATGAGATGGCCTTTATGGTTGAATAAAAGCCAGTTGAATAAAAGCTGAATAGTCAGTTGAATAAAATCTGCCAACATGATGCTGTGGCCAAAAGGCCTAATGTAAACCTTGAATGAATAAACATGGAAATCTCAAACAGGACGGCAAGGTTATTTTACTTCTATATTTTGCGTTGGAGCAACCTGTGCAGGAATACTATGACCTGTTCTGGTGTTCACAATTCAAGAGGATGTTGATAAATTGGAGCAGGTTCAGGGAAGAGCTACACAAATGATTAAATGATTAGAAAACTTGCCTTACAGTGATAGACTCAAAGTACTATTTTGTTTAAGAAAGAGAACATTAAGAAGTGACTTGATTACAGTCTATAAGAATTTAGGGAACAAATATTTGATAATAAAATTAAGAGCCTAACAAAAGAAGGTATAACACAATCCAATGACTGGAAGTTGAAGCTAGACAAATCCAAAGAGGAAAAAAATGTAAAATTTTTAATAATGGAGTAATTAACCTTTGGAACAAATTGCCAAGAGTCATAGTGGATTCTTCATCAGTGGCACTCTTAGAATCAAAATAGACTATTTTTCTAAAGCTATGTTCTAGGAATTATTTGGGTGAAATTCTATGGCCTGTGCTATACAGGAAGTCAGATTAGATGATCACAGTGGTCACAACTACCTTTGGAATCTGTGCGTCACTGATATCTGGGTGTTTTCTTTTACTTGAAATCTCCAGCTATGCAAGAAAACATAAATGCCAAAACTGTGTCTAGGCTGATCACACAGTGGGAGAGAGACAGGGGAAAGGGCGGGGCTGGAAGGGGGAGCACCAGCTGTGCAATGGCCAGGGTGCCTCTGGGCCCATGAGGTGGTGGGGAAGTGGCAGCAGCATGGGAGGTGGGAGAGAGCAGCTGCTGTGGTCCAGCCAGGGTGCTGCTGCTCGGCCCATGTGGTGGGAGAGGTGTGGAGGAAGGGGCAGGGCCAAGAGTGGGGAGCTGCTGCCACTGGACAGACTAGGGCAGATTCCACGGGTGCTGTATCTCCCCAAGGAACTCCCAGCTAGGACAAGCTGTGCCCTGTATAGAAAAAAGGAGATGGTATTGAAGAACAGTTTGCCATTTCTGAAAAACTATGTGAGGTTCGTAAAGTTCAAGAGGACAAGGAAGTCCCAACTTTGATTAGTAAACTCTTGAGGAAATCTTTAGATGTATTTAATGAAATAGAAATTGAACAAGTATTGAAATATGGTGAATTTAGCAAGGCTGTATTGCAAATTTTTCCAGATTACTCCTGAGGTGTACAGAACAAAATTTAGAAGCCTTAGAATGAATGACAAGATGAGTCATAGGGTATGTGTATAAACTGTGTGATTTGATGAAAGAAAAGTGACCCCTAGATCTCATCAGAGACTCCTGAGAAGGGGGAAGAGAGTTATGATCAGTTGCTAGATCTCTTTGTGCAGGAGCAGTTCCTGAGCTTGTCATACAAGCTATTTGGGATTCCCTGGACTCTGTTGAAAAATGCAGCAGAACTGGCTGATTTCTCTATGCATGCCAGAGCGTCCAGTGAATGCAAGCCAGGGCAGAAAAATGTAAAAGACTAATGCAGATCTTGTGACTTATGTTAAAAGAGAGATAAACTTGCAGGACCCCCAAAAGGTCTCTCTACCCCTTGTTTATGAGATGAGACACATACATTTCTTATGGTAGCACAGGGCCCTGTGTTAGGTCCTACACAAAGGTGAAAGAGAGATATCTCTGTAATGGATTGTGCCACTAGATATCCAGAGAGAGTAGCTTTGTCTAAAATAGAAGCTGACTCTGTGGCCAAAACACTATTTTCAGCAGAGTGATTTTGTCCCTAAAAACAGTTGATCAGACTGTGGGTCAGATTTCATGTCTCAGCTACTCAGTGAATGCGGCAAGTTGTGTGGAGTGAAAAAACTAAAGGCTGACCCATTTCACCCATAAGACAAATGGTTTGGTGAAAAGGTTCATTGAGAAACTGAAATCAGTGATGGGGATATATACCAACAGGCAGGCCCAACACTGGGATGGAATGTTATCCCTGCCTGTTATTTGCTTATAAGGAAGAGACCCAAAGCATGTCCCGTTTCAGCTTCTGTATGGAAGTAAAGTGAAGGGCCCCCTAGATCTCATCAGAGACTCCTGGGAAGGTGAGGGAGGGGGGAGCCACTAAGGCTATGTCTACACTTGTAAAGTTTAGTCGACTCTGTTAAGTTGACTTAACAAGGTCGACTTTAAGTCGACTTAAAGTCAACCTTGTTAAGTCGACTTAACAGCAGACATAGCCATCCACACTGGCTTTAAATCAACTTAATAAGGCCAACTTAGAGCTATTCCCCATCCGCACTGGCTTTAAGTTGACTTAAGAAGTCGACTTAAGGCTTAAGTCAACCTTCAGAGGTGGTGTTATTAAGTCGACTTAAGCTGTAATTAAGTCGACTTAAGGAATCACTTAAATCGACTTAATAAAAGCCCAGTGTGGACGCGGCTTTGTGTAGGTCGACTTAAACATCCTTAAGCTGACCTAAGTTGCCAGTGTAGACGCACCCTAAGTGAGTATGTACAAGGGTTTCATAAAAAGATAAGGCAGTGGTACTTAAAACAAATTTTTCAGTGGCCACCATCTGTTGCTGGTGGCCACTCTGACAAATGCCTCTCTCTGTCAACCGGAGGGGTTAAGCTGTTTCCAAAATTTTGCAAGAGCATATGTTCAGCATCTCTTGGTCAGGTCACAAAAAGCACTTGGCAAAACTCAAAGAGGCATGCCTGACTGTATAAACCTCTACATATAAAACAGAAGCAGCAAAGGTTCTTTTCTGGGTCATTAGGTAGGAAGTAGTCAGAGATCTCTCCTGATCCCTTAGAAGTGGAAGCCCTTGTAAACTGGGTCATGCCCCAAATCAAAAAGTAGGCCCAGTCTTTCATTGGCTTGGTTCCTTAGCGGTGATGATTTGTGTAGGATTTCAGTGACATATCTGGAATAACAGATTTGTGTAAAAAGGCAAAGCCAAAGTCAAAAGCTTGTGAAGAGGGTTTGATAAGGTAAAGAAAAACTTGCCTTGACAAGCTTATTCTGATAGCCCAAATGTTGACAAAATGTTTGAACCTTGTACTGATGCATCAAACATTGATTTAGGAGCAAGAAACTGACATCCCCTGAGCAGAATTATTCCATCAGAGGGGAAAGATTGTTATGACATAGTATGAGAAGTCAAGCAACTGAGGGAGAAAGCGGTAATGGGAGCTGGCATGCAAGAGCAAAGAAAGACGTTTTAAACAGAAAATTTAGGGTGCTAACTGATCATTCTCCATTAGTCTGGTTACAAAAAACCAAGGGCACCAAGAATATGACATGGAAATTATACATCCAAAGGGTAAAGAAAATATTGTGTCAGATGCTCTGTACAGGAAGGAGGGTTCTGACCCACTGCATGCAGATCAGCCAGTGGCTAATCCTCTTGCAGTTTTGTAAGGGACAGATGGGGAAGGTATACTTGCATGCATACTCTACAGACTACCACAATAATATTATACAAAATGTGCTTTGAGAAGTATATGAAAGCTAGTAACACACTGGTTATTAATATTAATGTAAAACGCATTTGCTAATGTTACATCTGAAGTTATGAATACCATTCACCTGATGCTTAAGATCAAACAGTCTAACCTAGGTAAAGACAATAAACATGGCTATTCTAGGTAAGGGAATGTGAGTTTACCTCAATGTATATATTTGAAGTAAACAAAGCCATCAAGCAAAACCAAAGAGTGTTATCCTGGCCTTAAACTCAAAAGGCAGAGAATTAACATGACTTCTGCACCTCAGAGAGACACACGAGACAGACTTTCCAACAGTCCTTCCTGACCTGTAGGACAAAAACATCCCTATGGGGATATAAGGAACAGAGAGAGAGACTCCATCTTTATCTTTCGCCTTGGGAGAAAAAAAGAATCAAATGATTTGATTTCAATGATGGGTCCTGGCCAGGGTGGCCAGCAAAACTTGGAAAGAAGTCTGTGAGTGAGAGAAACTATTTTAAACAAAGATTGTATCTTGCCAGATTAAGTTTTAGACTTTCAGATGAGTGTTTTCACTTTTATTTGCTTTTAACGATCTCTACCTTTATTTCTTTAACTTGGTATCACTTAATCTAGGTTCTTTTGTTAATAAAACTTATTTTACTTTCATTATAAATTATCAGTGCTGTGTAACTTCAGTGTTTCTAGAAATCTAACAGGAGGGAGAGTTTTATTATCTCTGTAAAAGCAGCAAACCTAACACTTTCGCTGTGAGGGTCAGTGAGAGGGACTGGTTCCTGAAGTTGGAAATTAATAGGGTGAATTCAGGGCTAGAAAGGTACTAAGCTCAGCCTGCAAGAAATAAGCAGGTTGGGCAAAGAATGGTGGGCAAAGCTTGTGGGTTGCTAGCAGGTGGTTGGGGCCAGAGCTCTGAACCAAAGCTGAATATTCACAAGACACCCAGGATTATAAGGTAGATAGAGAATAAACCCCTTACTGGTCTCAGTGAACCCCCAAAGATCACACAAATATTAGAGCATCGTAGGGGGGGGGGCTCTAATGATTGCTGTCACATTTAGGTATTATTCAGCAAATAATCTAATATAATAGTTAGCACATGAGACTTATACAGTATTTTGCTAGCTTTCGTTTTGAGGATGAAATAGCCTTGCAGGGATACTTCATTTTTGTATTTAAAAGAATAATATTACCCTAGGGCCTAGTGGATTTTTTAAAGCTTCCCAAGGATTTTTTTTTTATAATAAAAGCTGTATAAATGCGTGTCCCCTGAACTGAAGGGACGATTTTATGATCCCTGTTGATGCAGGGTTGAAAGTGAATGAGCTACAGTTTGCTGGATGTGAAGCTCAGCAAGCAGAACCTGACAATGTAAAATCCATTTAATTATAACCAGTGCTTTTTCGGTAAAAAAAGGTGCCGGTACTTGGCCAGGGACCTGAGGCCACCGACGGCAGCGGCAGGACCTGGGGTTGAATTGCTGTGAAAAAAAGGTGCCCCAGAGTACCATCACAAAACAAAGGTGCTGGTCCTTAGTACCCCAAGTACCATCACAAAAAAGGGGCTGATTATAACTTGTTAACATCACAATAATCTTTGTGAAGTGACCGTTTTGTATTGTGATACATCCATTTTAAAAGTGTTTCCAAATGAATGAATAACTATACAAGTCTGCTGTTCAATTCTAAGATACAGGTAACCATAGTTACTTTTGTTGCTTGGCAACATCTTTTATATAGCCATGAGTGTTTGTATTAGAACCATTTTCTACATAAGGGGCCAAAATTCAGCTTTTAGTTACACTACCTCTAAGCCAGAATAACTCCACTGACTTCAGCAGAATTCTTTTCAATTTATACTAATATAAATGTAATTAGAACTGAGCCCAGTGATTTTATATGAAAGACAGCTGTCTTGAGTTTAATAGATTTACTCCTGATTTGATCTGCTGTAAAATGAGACTGTACAAGATCTCTTGTTTAAAATGAGAAAGAAAAAATAAAGGACAGTTTTCAAGTTGACATAACAAACGAATATATTGACTACAATCGGACAATTCAAGTGAATATGGGCTGCAGAATTGGGCCCCTCTTTTAGTATTTGCTGAAGGATAGAGAACTGTGTAGTTGCATTAGATCAGAAGTTAAAACAGATTGGGGAATAAATCAGTAACTGCTTCTTGACAGAAGGAACAAAAAGAGGCCGAAATTGTAAAGGGAAAAACATGTCAATTTATATAAGGGAGGAAGGAACCAAGGATATTTTCCTGTTTTATCTTTGCTCTGAATATTTACTTAAAATATGTTACTTTGGTTTTCTTGGTACATTGTGCTTAATGATGTCTTTTAAGAAACCAAGTAGCTTAACTTAGGTGCAGACTAATTGCAATTTTTTATGGCACTTAATCTTTCAACAGCTTCATGCACAGCACGCATCATAAATCACCAACACTAAACATAGCAGTTTCACACACAACATAAATCAGCAAGACCAAATATTGCTTTCTAGGGGGTAGCAGGCACATGTTAGGTCACATAACAGGAAGCAATTAGGAACAAACCATAAGAATCAGTTTCATTGCTCACAGTTCTATGCCTCCCTTTCCAGGAAACACTCTTCCCATAAAGAAACTTTATTTCTTGATTTCCTGTCAGGGCCACACTACCATGGCATCTCTGGATTTCTCCTGGCTATTTCAGTATCTTCTGCTCGCTTTCTGCTTCTGACACACAGAGATATATACAGCTGCAGTCCAACAAGTGCCTGGCCCTGTGACTGTAATATGTTTCCTTATTTCTCCCACAGCTAGAGCTTTCTTCGCCCTTCCGGGCTAGTCTACGCTGAGGGCGTAGGTTGACCTAAAGGCAGTTACCTCGATTTTCTGATGCCTGCCTACACACGCACGTGGCTGCAAAGGCGAATTAAGTGCTGTTGCAAGTTGGCTTGGTAACTCCAACCCTGCAGGAGGAATAGGGTTCAGTGCGATTTTAACAACACTGTTTCACAGCAGAGTATAAGGAGAGCAATGGAATGCAGGGGTAATGGCCTCCGGAATCTGACCCAGGATTCCCTGTTCTTTCAATTCTCTCTTTCCTGATATGCTGCATCTTCGCCACGTCACCAGGGAGCTCCTCCCCTACCTGCAGACCTGGGAAAGTTTGAGCAGGACTCCATTTTCTGGCTGGGCAGTGTGGAGAGGCTCTCCCCTGAGCAGTACATCAGGTGAGTGTTCAATCTGCGCATTGAGGGTCACGGGGGGCAGAGGCAAGGGTCAGGGAGAGACCAGCCTACAGCCTGGATCCCCTGCTGGGGATGGGGGGAAGGAGTTAAAAGGAAGGTGGAACTAAGGCATTGGGAGAGGGTGCTGGGGGGAGGACAGTAGCCACAGGCTACTGGGGGAGCAGATGTCCTGGGGGCTGCATGGTGGGCACGGTGTGCAGAGCCCCTTGCTGCGAATGCTGGATTTAGCTGCTGCCTGTGATTCCCCTACTTACCTCACCCTTTGGCTGGGGATGTACTGCAGCCTGATCCTGGCGGGGCACCTGAGAGCCAGAGTTATAAGGGGGCAGGAGAGGGCTGAGGGTGACTGGGCTATAGGGGGGAAAAATGTGAGGGGCCGGAGGAGGTGAAGGGCCAGGACAGGATGGGAGGGGGCAGGGAGTGGCTGGAGGGTGGATGAGGAGATACAGGGGACTCGGGATGGGGAGGTTAGGGGCTGGGGGAAGGAGGCTGGTGTAGAGGTGGATGTGAAGGGGAGACACTCTGAGGGAAGGGGTGATAGAGGGAGGGCAGGGGAGGCTGGAGGGAAATGTGAGGGCTGGAACCTCATTGCCCACAGCTCACAGAGAGCCAGGGTATCCTTCAACCCTGACCTGGACATAAGAAGGGCCCCACAGAGAGCATGTCACAGCCACTTCACCACCCCCACTGTCGGGAAAGAGCAGGACATGGGCCCATAGACTCTCCCCATCCCTGCAGGGTGCTGTTGCTGCCGGTGAGAGGGGGAAAGTGGGACATGGGCCCACAGACCCCCCTCCTATAGTGTACTGCCAGTGATGGGGGGCACCAATGTAAGTATAGCTCCCCAGGTGCCAGGGACCCTACTTTCCTGCCCCTCGGCTGGTTGGCTAGTGGCTCCACAAAATCTTATAACCCTGGGCCCACAAGAATATTAATCTGGCCCTGTCCCCAGCATTTTCAGAAGCAGGGTTTGGCTGAAAGTGCTGGGGGTGGGGAGTACTTTTATGTGTTACCCCCACCACCGAATTTTCCGCAGCGCAGCAGGGGCCACTTGAACCTACTGCTGAAAGTGGGGGGAGTCTTGGGGAGAGCCTCAGTGTGTCATGCATGGCTGGGATCCCTCACAGATGTGTCACAACCCTCAAAAGGTTGAGAACCCCTGGCGCAGAGCAGGTATCAGCAACCCAAAAGAGAAGGAGAGTCATTTTTAAAAATGACCAGTTCTGAGAGCCACAATGGGTGTATTCTCCAGGTGGGGGGAGCTGGGCTAGGGCACATGCCACAGGGTCCCCTGGTTGGGGGTGGGGAAACTGGTGAAGAGAAGGCAAGGAGCAATATGTGATGCTTTGCATTGCATTGGCTCACCTAAGAATGGGAAATTATTTTTTGCTCATTATAGGGCTTATGCACTCCTCTGCAGCGGCGGAGACTGAGCTCAGAGCATAGCGGCTCTCCCTGTCCAAGAAACTGCAGTTTGACATGGAGGACAGAAGAGTGGCAGTGGCCTAGTATCATGAAATGTAGCAAGAGATGTTATGGATCATGTGGGATCAGTCTGACACACTGAGGCACCTGGTTGAGCTCCAGGAAGAAAAGCATTCACACCAGATCCCCCTACGGGCCCTGGGGGGCCACACCCCAAGTTATGGTAGCCAGTCCGACCCAGCATCGATCAAGGAGGAGGAGGGGCAGGGTGCAATACGTAGTTGCAAAGACCCCTTTAAGAGACACAATGTCCATGTCCCAGCTCCCTCAACTGCTAGCCCAGAAATGTGAACACAATAAAGCAATACCTGTTTTCAATATGTGAGTTTATTTTTGGTGCCATGTGGGTGACAGAAGGGGAGGGGGGAGTCAAGGAGTGCACAGGGACAGAAAGCTCAGGTGTCACTGCTGCTCATGGCAAAACTGTGCTTTCAATGCCTCCCTGAAATGGTCCTTATTGGCATCCAGGTGACTGGGAAATGGCTTCATTGGCCAGCGAAACAAGGGTATGCAGGATTCCTCAGGATAACTATTAGCATTTCAACATTCCCCAGGCTAATTTTTTGGTTGGGAAGCACCTTCCCAAGCCAGCCCACATTAATCCACAAGGATCTGCAGGACCATAGAGAAGTACTCCTTGTAGTTTATGTACTCGGCGGCAAGGTGATCCGGAGCTAAAATGGGGATATGTGTCTCATCAGTGGCTCCCCACAGTTTGGGAACCCCACAGCAGCAAACCCATCCAATATGTCCTGAACATTTCCCAAGATCACCACCCTTTTCAGCAGAACTCTATTTATGGCCCTGCACACTTGTATCACTGTAGCTTCCACGGTGGATTTCTGACTCCAAATTGACTTGCAACTGACTGGTAACAATCTGGGGTTGTAAGTTTCCACAGAGCAATGGTCACTCAACTTCTCCACTGTAAGAGCTGGTCTCAAGCGATTATTTATATATTCCACAATGTGGTCCCACTATTCTGTGCTTATTTCCCCAGCCCAGAACTGGTGCTCCACAGACTGCAGACTCAGTGTTACAGCCTGCAGAAAGAGGGAATTATTTTGTTCTATGGCTTCTAGCAGGCAGCCTCAGTAATGTCACAGGTTTGTCCACTACGTATCCTGCTGTGCTGCTGAAAATACTGCAGAATAAGCTGAGATGTGTTTCAAAGGCTGTCAATAACACTGCAGGCTCCATCCCTGCAGCACAGATAAATGGCATGAAAAGTATTTCCTGTTTCTCTGTGAGAAGGGAAGGGGAGGGGGGCATTGCATCATGGGAGGACAGCTGACTTCCCACAAGCCAGAGCACTTTGTTGCACTGTGGGACACATACCCACAATGCAATGCTTTTGAAGTGGTAGTAACAGCTGCCAATGGGGACACAAGAAACCAAAGCATGGAGTGAGGTGTGTATACTCCCCTCTGGTTTAATTATTTAGACATATCAATGTCAACATTAGATGGCGCCCAAGTATAGACATAGTCTTCATGGCTATGTCTACACTGGCAAATTAAGTCAACTTAAGGAGGCTTAAGTCAACTTAAACAAAGCCGCTTCCACACCAGGCTTTCATTAAGTTGACTTAAGAAATTCCTTAAGTCATCTTAATGAAAGCTTAAGTCTACTTACTAAGAACCTCCAGGTAGGTCAACCTCCTTAGGTTGGCCTAACCTTCTTTAAGTCAACCTAAGACTAGTGTGGACACTTAAGTCCACTTTGTTAAGTCGACTTAAGGCAGTTAGGTCGACTTAACAAAGTGGACTTAGTCCACGTCCATGGACACCACTTTGTTAAGTCGACTTAACAAAGTCGACCTAACTTTTCCTAGTGTAGACATAGCCCATGTGGCTAGTGCTTTGGGTAGCGGCTTCTATGATTTCAGCTAACTTAGTCCATACAGGAGCTTAATTGCTTCTTCCATTTAGCCAGAAGAATGGTGGCTAGCAGGCCCATCAGCTTCAATTAGGCCCATAGATCAAAGACTTGACTATTGAACATAACATCCATAACTTCACAACAGTCCTTTTACTAGGACTCTTTTCTGGATTTTGTCTCTTATTGTTTAGTATTAACAATACAGGCCAGTATTCTGCCATGGTACTTTCTGTCACACATGGGAAGGGTAAGAAGGTGTATGCAGGGGCATGTTGTGAGCATAAGTTCCAGGAGGAATTCTGGCACTAGCCAGAGCTCCTTCTGGGGACTCCTGCTCCACTCCAGTCTGAAAGGTACAGCATGCAATTAGCTCTGCATGCAGGTGATGGTGATGTTGGTAAGGATATGACCCGTACTCTGCTATGGTTTCCCAACTCCCTTTGGATAGGTATTAACTACAGAGGAGTTAGCCAAGTGTGGGGACCATACTTCCCAATAAGGTTCTGATGCTCCTATGTGTTGGAGGTTGGAAGCATCTCCTTGGCTATCTCTACACTTACAAAGTTAAGTCAACTTTGTTAAGTCGCTTAACAAGGTCAACTTTAACTCGACTTAAAGTCAACCTTGTTAAATTGACTTAACAAATTGACTACACTTTAAGTAGACTTTGTTAAGTTGACTTAACAGCAGAGATAGCCATTATATTGGCTTTAAGTCGACTTAGCTTTAATCCCCGTCTACACTGGCCTTAAGTCGACTTAAGGCTTAAGTCAACCTAAAAGGAGGTGTTATTAAGTCGACTTAAGCTTTCCTTAAGTCAATTTAAGGAAATGCTTAAGTCGACTTAAGAAAAGCCTAGTGTGGACATGGCTTTGTTTAGGTCAACTTAAGCGTCCTTAAGTCGATCTAACTTGCCAGTGTAGACGCATTCCTTGTGCCCTTCTTCTTTGTGTGCCCATAGAGGGTCTGCTCAAAAGTTACTTTGGTAGTGAGTGCTCTTCTCCACTAATTCTCACTCATTTCTAGACCTTCTCTCTTTTAGCTCCCTTTCTTCTCCTATTTTTAATTTTCTATATTCAATATTTGCATCTTACAACTACTTTCTAATATAGACCCTTAGGTTGCCTGTCTATCCTATAAAATAAACAAGGAGTCTATAGACTAACACGGCTACCCCTCTGGAATTTCCAGTGGGGCAGCCATGTCAATCTATTCAGCAAAACAAACAATGGATCTTCTGGCGTTTTTAGGCTATGTCCACACTTGAAAAGTTGTCAACTTTGTTAAGTCGACTTAACTAATTGGCTACACTTTAAGTCGACCTTGTTAAGTTGACTTAACAGCAGAGATAGCCATTATACTAGCTTTCGATTCAGCACTAATCCCTGTCTACACTGGCCTTACGTCAACTTAAGGAGTTGATTTAAGGCTTAAGTCTACCTAAAGAGGTGGTGTTATTAAGTTGACTTAAGGAAATGCTTAAGTTGACTTAATAAGAACCCAGTGTGGACGTGGCTTTATTTAGGTCAACTTAAGCATCCTTAAGTCGACTTAACTTGCCAGTGTAGACGTACCTTAAAGACTAACAAATTTATTTATCACATGAGCTTTCATGGGAGAGAATCCCACTTAAATAGGGATGTCTCCTGCATCTCTTATTACAAAAAGGTGATTTTGTCTTCTTTTTGCCCTCTTTCTACCTCCCCTCTTTCTAATATGCTGTTCCATACTGTTTGAATTTAAACAACTGCTTTGATTTGCTGAAACAGTCTGACCTGCTCCTATGACTTACACTTCCCTGCATTTATTTTCCTCCTGTTCTGCAAGTTCTCCATCTTCAAGTGTCTGACAAAGTGGGATTTTCTCCCATGAAAGTTCATGTAATAAATACATTTGTTAGTCTTTAAAAGTGCCAGAAGACTCCTTGTTTGTTTTGCCACCTGGAACTTGTCATTCTTGTGTTTATCTATCTTTGCCACTGACCAGCTCTGTTTTTTGCCTCCCACATTTTTCCTGGTAAAAGGCCTTCTGGCTGAATATCATTTAATTTTTGTGTGCATATTTAAGATAACTCTTCCCCCTGTCTCATCTGCTACTCATGTGTTGATGCAACTTCTCCCTCTTTTGTTCCCAGATAGGTATTTCCACAATATCATTTTGTTAAGGTATTAGACTCTGCTTACAAAAGAGTGTTTCTATAGTCTTTGAACAGCCTGCAGAGCAGTTAGTGGCAAATGTTAGTACAACATTATGCCAGCTTGAGGACAAACTGTTCCTTTCAGGAATGTTTTCAGCCTTAAATTAGAGGAAAATCACTTTGCAGAATGTGAATTCTTGTAGGAGGTGGGAGTGATTGCCATTTAGTTGTATTGTCAGCATCTCTAACTCTGAAGCCTTTCCCAAGGTTTTTTAGATCGAATGTTACATACATTCAGTGGCAGAAAATGATAAAGTTGTAATTAACTGGTTCAGGGGAGTGAGGATTCCTTTGTGCATATGAGGGAATAAATCTCCTTCTGTATCTCAGACTGGAGACCTTATTCCACCTGCTCATCTAGATGTTGAGATAATATTGAGGACACAAAGGTTACACAAGGGTAAAAGCAGTTGACCTGCATGAGCAAAGACTAACAGCAAGGTTGACAACACTATAAAGCAATGAAAGAGAAAAGATAACAAACAATGACTGTTTAAAATAACTTAAACAACCTCCTGAGAGCCTGTAAGATGTTCTTCCTACTACTGGGACGAATCTCCTTGGTGACTCACTATATATGTTATGAAGCCAACCCCATTTAAATATCATATCAAATCCCAGAAAGTGTAAATCCTCTGCTAGTTCAAGAAGTACAGGAAATGTTAAGATTGGAAGTTATCAAGGAATCCCATAGCCCCTAGTCTGTTGGTTCTGGTACCAACCTGGATGGGAGTGTCCAGTTTTGTGAACTTTCTTCAGATAAATGCCATTTCTGTATGTGATGCCTATCCAATGCCCCTAGTCAGTGATCTCCTGGATTGCCACCTTATTACAACATTGCATTTAAATAAACGCTATTGGTAAATTCCCTTTATTTCTGACTCTGGAGGGAAAAAAATGCCTGACCGTTCAGCACTAAGCTGGCTCCAAACTATGAAGGACTGAAATGTTGATGTGACACATTGGAATATATAGCCTTATGACCTTTTTGATTTCAAATAGAGCATCAGCCCAGGAAGAACCATCAAACTTCCCTTCAAGAAGAAACTAATACTGGGGGGTTCTGTAGTGAGTGTGTTACCAGGCCCACTCAAGGACATAGGGCAGTTTGTGAAGTTATAAAGGATATCATTCCTCTGGGGTCTGAGGCCTGCAAATAGCTGGCTGGATGGCCGATTAGCCCCACCCACTGCACCTGGGCTCAAGAGGTGGAACTTAATTGGTTGATCCTCACAAAAGGAAGCAAGAAATGGATGGGGAATCAGCAACACCTGCCAGAAAGCTGAGGTGCCAGTGACTATGCATTCAATGAAATGCTGCTGAAGTAACTGTATTACTAAGGCTCTGAGGTAAAAGACATGACAGTTGGGCTGATGAGCTTGCTGCTGAGGCGCAGGCTTGGGGATGGGATTACTCAGTCTTCACAGACTTTGAGGTGAGAATCTGAGGTTTTGATTTATTTGTTATGAAGGCCTGAAATAATAAATAAATACCCCTCCCCCCCACCTGCCAATTCTAACCCTGCTGGAAACCTTAGATTCTATGAGCAGAGCTTCAGACCGAATTACCCCAGGGCATGAGCTGGTTCAACAAGACCAAACATGTTCAAAACATGTCTGGTCAGAAGGGAGTGCTGTAGGGTAAGCCCTAATCTTAATGCTCAGATAATGTTATTGTTAATTAATTAATTTATTATTATTATTATTATTATTATTATTTGCATTAGCATAGTGCATATGAATCCTAGTCATATTCAAAACCCCACTGGGCTAGACCCTGTACAAACACAGACCAGAAAGATGGTCTCTGATACTTACTGCTACCCAGAGGCTGCGTCTACACTTGTAAATTAAGTCGATTTAAGATTGCTTAAGTCGACTTAATTTACCCTGGGTCTACACTACAGTTTGCTTAAATCGACTTAAGGAAAATAAAGTAGACTTAATGAAAATTAAGTCGACTTTATTAAACCTCCTTTCAATTCGACTTAAGACTTAATTCGAGTTTTTAAAGTCGAATTAAGCCAGTGTAGATGTGGGGTAGCCCTAAGTCGACTTGGGGCTACCCCAGGATTACACCAATGCCCTCCCTGCAGAGGGGGCACAGGGGGAGCCTGGAATGCCCCCCCCAAAGGGCAGGGCAGAACCCTGTGTGACACTGTCCAGATTTAGGGAACCATTTATGATATTATTTTCTATGAATATCTCATAAATGCTATAATCCACAGGAACTATGTCATGTTTGGTATCAATAGAAAGGTAGTAATTTGCTGGGAATGATTATATAGTTTATGTATAGGAATTGTATTTGTATTAGAAGTTAGGAGTATGATTGTTATATCTATACTTTAACTTGTGTCATTCTGGAAAAACACCCCAGACAGGCTGATGTCTATAACCATTGTGTTCTTAATGGCTCATCAGGTTTCTCCGTTTGGTCCATTGTAACTGGGAGCTTCCTTAACATTACAACCATTGTCTCCTTAATGTTAAGGAAGCTGCCAGGATCCCTGTCCCCCTTTGCCCCATTGTACACAAGTGGTGCCCCCCACACCGTGGACCTGCCCAAGGTCCTCCTAGCCCCACAAAGTCGACCTAGAGCATCCAGTGTGGATGCTCTAGGTCGACTTTGTAAGTTCCCCTTTAAGTCGACTTTAATTTTAAGTGTAGACTCACTAAGTTGACTTAAAATTACAAGTGTAGACAGAACCAGTGAGTACACAGTGAAAGGCTCTTCTGTGTTTTGGGCTTTGATCTTATAAAGACCTGCATGGTGTGTTAAGTTGTTTCACTCCACTGCAAATGAGAGGGGAGACTTTTAGCAGGATGAACTATGATTATGCATTGGTCGTTGTCCTCCCTGCTGAGTAGAAACCCTGTGTGCTGCTTCTTGCTTTCCCAGGTCTGCAAGGTAAAGAGTGGATGGTGTGCTAATAGTCATTACGCTAATGAGATGCTTAAGTACCTATTTCTCTCTTAGGCTTTAATCCTGTCACCAGGCAGGAGCAGCTTGACAGCAGCAGCTTTCTTGTTATTACAGGGTCAGGTTTCTTTGCACTCACTGTCCTTCTAATCACGTTTCACCTTATCTAATACACGTAACACTCTGTTCCCAAGCTATGCAGGATCAGTGCTCTATACAGGGCACTGAAAATGTTAAGTGCCAGGCATTGTTACTGAAATAAATATATCTTAATAAGACTGAAGTGCCAGTAAGTACTTGGAATTTTGTTATTGCTTCTTGTAAGTGTAAACAAGCAGGGCACACACCTCTATTCCCTCTCTGGAGTATATGGGCCAGATTTTCAAAGGTATTTAAGCATTTAAACATGCAGATTAATGCCTACATCTACTTTAGAGGTCCAATTAACATTTTAGAATGGAAGAGGGGAGGGCTGGGTCAGGACTAGGGGCAGAGAGGATTACTTGTGGGTAGATGAGGGAGGGCTGGGCTGCAGGATAAGAAGCAAGGAGGCCAGAGAGCAGGAATACACATAAAATCTGTTTGTGATCTAGCAGCTGATTGAGATGGATGTAAGGGGGCAGGGGATAAAGTAAAGGGGATAAGGGAGTTGATGAAGCAGATGAATTGGAGCTCAATAATAAAGCTCAATAATAAAGTAGTTTGAAAAAAATGTGAATCTATCATCACCCCACATCTGTCTAGCCCCCTGCTCAGAAATTAATGCTGTCCCCAACTCCCAAATCAGTAGTCTCCCTCACCTCCATCAATTCCACCTTCTGTCTGCATCAGCTCTGCCACCTCTAGCCCCACCATAAATTCTGCCCTTCCATCTTCATCTCTGCTCCTCCAGTAGCTCCCCAGGTTCTTCAGCCCCCTGCCAGGATCGGGGAAGCTGAAGCAGATCCCTCTCCCTTTCCCTGGCTGTAGCCTACAGAGAGGGAGAAGGTGAAAGAGAAGAGGATACACTTTGTTACTTGCTGGAGGGGTAAGAGGAGGAAATCCAACCTATAACACTAGGCGTAAGATATACTCGCTCAACAAGATGCTTATCTGCAATAGTAGACTCACATTTATGAATATTATGGCCAAGTTCACAAGACTGTTCACAAGTGCCTATGTCTGATGTCTTGTATCTCTAGGTGCTTCATCAGTGGCCACTTCCTGGAGGGCTGGCTGCTAGGTAAGAAATCCTTTCTCTCCCTCTTTCAAAATAAAGATGCATCACCCCACCATTCCATTTTACTACCTGTTCAGACCATTCCACTACCCTTCCCCTCTAAGTGACTGTATTAAACCTAATAAATAAGGATTTGTGTTCTGGTGAGCTACTTCCCCCTAAAAAGAGGCAGAGGACACTCCCTCTAGCTGGCTAGTAATGACAATTTTCTGCCCTCACAAATGTGTCATGCTCATAAACCCACCAGAATGGTGAGAGGGAGCACCTTTGTCATCCTAAAGATGTGATGGAGGTGTCTCCATCTGTTAGGTGGCGCACTGCTATATAGCACTGAAAGGGTTAACAGGATATTCCTGACATACACGATACCCCATAATATAGCAGTGCCACATGGAATATGTCCCTCTGAGGGTATGAAATTAAAAAGAAGATAGGTGATGATCCACTAAAGTGTCTGCCAAGAGGACATAGTTCAAGGAAAACTTGGAGCTGCCCAGGGCCATGTAGGGCTAAGAACCTCACTTGGAGCCATCCATAGTTTCAGGCTCCTGCAGGAAGCACTCTACATGAGGACACTTGTTGGGGGGGAATGTAAGTGAAACGTAAGTGTGCCGTTAGAATTGCCCAAAGAAATTAGATTTATAGATTATAGTGGCTAGGGTTAAAAAAAAGTGCTCTTGCATTTTAGTAGGGAAGTGCATGTGTGGGGGGCGGGGAGGGAACACAGCTTATTTTCTTTTGTGTTGTACATGTGGGTAGCTCTGAGCCTTTCTATAGTGTAGGGATATGACTTGGATGTAGTGAGGGGGGTTCTTTTTAGGCTGGGGTAGTGGGTTGTTCATTTTCTAATTTGCATGCATCAGATGGAGGCAAATTCAATATGTGGGATTAGGTTATTAGGAGGACTGGAGGAGGAAGGAGAGGAATAGGGTAATGGAAACAGTACTGGAATCTCTCTCTCTCAAACCCCATCTCTTCATAATGCTACAGATATTGCTATGGAAAGGAGTGCACTGTTTGGGCACTTCATAAGAAAAGCTCTGGGGAAAATAGTAGAGGTAATGGTCCCAAGCATGCATGTTCATGCCCTTGGTACAGAGACTGCACATATGTATGTGCACGTTTGGGGAAAATTGCATGTTGACTGGTACACGATAGTCATTAGTATCAATGTATCTGCATTCCGAGCTACTGGCTGACTGTCCTGCTTCTCGTTCAAAATAGTAATGGTCTCTTTTACCCACACAGCTCAGCACACGTCATGCAGCTCACGGTACATGAACTATCAATGTGCCCCAGCAAATTTGTGAGCTCTTGTGCGTATTGCCTTCTCCATTGTGCTATTTCATACACCAGGGACTTCTTTGGTTGATCAGAGCACTGCTGAATTGCCTGGGTCATGGTGGTATGAAGTCCTGATCAGCCTCCATTGTCAAGGCAAAAGTTCACACAATTGTCTCACTAGTTGAAATGGGAGAGGTGGGGCATGTCTGGATTGTGTGGAGGCCTGTGGGGACTATGTGAAATAAATGGGAATTAGGCACCTAGGCATATTTGAGAAATCCCACTAGACATCTCTCTGGCTCTTTAGGCTTTAAAAATATGGCCCTAAGTCTTTTGTTCATCAAAGGGTTGCTACCTGTTCTGTTCTTGTGAACTGGAAGGACATTAAATTAGGGATGGGCAAACTACATAAGAACCTATCTGTTCTAAGAACTTTCACCTATTAGTTAGATATAGATTTTCACCATTTTTTTTTGAGGTTGTGAAGCATTTAGAGAAACTTTTCCCTCCTATTTTGCCTGCATTTATACTTTTGAGTTCTGGCCATAATTGAACACAAAAGCTGATGTTCTGGAATTTCCAGCTAAGGCCAAAAGCAATAGAATGATAAATCTGGCAAGGAAGTCTTGCAGATTGAAGAAATGAAAATAGTCACAACTAGAGCTGATCAGACCCTTTTCATTAAAATATGCTGTTTCAAAAGTGAAGTGGTGTGTGGGTGTGGGTGTGAGAGAGAGAGAGAGATTCTGTCACTATAGCAGTGGATTGGGATGTAAGAGTGATGTGTTCCTTTGTGGAACAAAACCAAATTTCAAAAACTCGAAAGTTGCCATACTACGGAATTGTCATTTTGTTTGCTCAGTTCTAATCTGTACAAGTCTGAAGTTCTGCCGTTATTAACTTAAATCTGCAAGAAGCCTGATAGGTTATCAGGCTGTCCAACAAAATAATTTGAATCTTAACTGAATTTTGGCCTTTAGTTTTAGGAAACAGATATTCAGAGACTTGGGGGTACAGTGTAGGATTATATGAAGGTCTCAGCTAGTTATTTATAGCAGTTTTCCTATATTAATGTAGATTTCTGTTAAACTGAAAATAAATCCTTTTCTTGTCTAAAAAGTTTTTACTTGTGACAGTTCATTACAAAATAAATAGATTTGGGAATGCTTGTATGTCAGTCTGATGATCCCCCTCTGTATCTCTTCTTGATCTGCCTGTGAGGATGGTGCCACCTACTGTAAGTAAGGAACACGACACCGACTTCCATACAGTTCCTGTCATTTAGCTGTCAGCCATCAAATTTTGAAGTGGAAACGCTGTGTGTTTGGGAGTTCTTTCAGACTGCCCAGCTGCCTGATTATCTGAAAGACTGTCTTCTACTATGGAAAGCATCTTGTGGATTGAAAGGGCCTCTTCCTTTCAGGAAGCATCTATTCTATACCAATCTCTTTTCACATTCAAATTCTGTGCTACTCCAGTAGAAAAAAAATTAAAATACAGTAAACAGTTTGAGCCAAAATGTCCTCTGGATTAATTACATTGAATCTTATTGGCTTCAGTGGGATTCACCTGTGAACTTCTGTTTAAACAGTTGTAGGAGGGGCAGAAGAATTTAGCAGGTATGGTGTCAACTCAGCAGTAATGCACATGGGAAAACAGCTCAGACAAAGATCTAAAAAGAGACACTCTCTGACATGCTACTCAGCTGCTCTTTCAGGCTTTGGCTGCTTTGGGGTTTGCACCAATCAAAACCATTATTGTCTGGCCAGTGGTGTATCTGCACCTGTACAAACTTCTATTTGCACCATCGAAACTTATCCCATTTTGAAATGGGGATAAGTGGCAGTGGTATGTACTGTGTCCTTTATAGCTGTTCACCTTATTTATATTAGGCCTTTGCTCTGTAGTAGCTACATTGATGGCTGAGACTGAGAAATTCCAATTCTAGCTGCACATGTTTAGAAAGGGGTTTTGAAGAGCTTTCTCAGCTGAGGAAGGCACTTTAAGTGTCCACAAAGCACACAGGGTGCGTCTACACTTACAAATTAAGTTGACTTAAGCTTGTTTAAGTCTACTTAATTTAATCTGCATCCACACTACATTTTCCTTAAGTTGACTTAAGGAAAATTAAAGTCGACTTTACTAAACCTAGTTTTAAGTCTACTGTTCTGGCTAAGTAGACTTTAGAAAGTCAACTTAGCCAGTGTGGATGCAGAGTAGCCCTAAGTTGACTTTAAGTCGACTTAGGGGGCTTCAGGGCTTCCCCACTGCCCTCCCTGCCAGGGTGGCTGACACAGCCACAGCCTGGCGTGCCTCCCCCCCACAGGGCAGGACAGAGCCCTGCCCTGCCGTGCTCCTATGCCCTGCCAGGGTTCCTGTCCCCCTAAGCCCCCATTGTACCAAGATACAATGGGGCAAAGGCTGAGCCCCCTGGCACTTGGCAAGGGATGCCCCCTGCCAACGTGGACCTTTCCCAGGTCCACCTAGCCCCTATAAGTCGACCTAGGAGTCCAATGTGGATGCTCTAGGTCGATATGGCAGGGTCCCCTCTCTGCTGACTTAATTTTTGAGTGGGGACATGCAAAGTCGATTTAGCTAAGTCGACTTAAATTAACAAGTGTAGCCATAGCCACAGTCATTACACAACAAGCTGTTGATTTCTTAATCATGTGTGAAGATGATGTGTAGTATTAGGATCAGGTGTAATGTGCAGAATATGGATCTTGCTGAGCTGAATGGGACAAGTCCTCGTGGTGCTGTTGGGAGTGCCCCAGTGTGGCAGTTTTGGCCGTGCAGAGCACTTAGACTCAATGATACAATGCTTAAAATGTAGGCAGCTTGCCACTCGATGAAATCTGCAGCCCTCAGTTAGGTGCCCAGAGAGAATTAGGTGCTTAATGGGATTCACAGAAGCCAGCAAGCTGAGCAGGGAGCCAATGGGCTAAGCTAACCAATGAGAAATGGCAAAAGAGGGACACGGTTTAGGCTCAACATCTCAAAAGGAATAAGGTACCCATCTCAGCTTGTACGTCATAGCTAGGAACTCTCTTCTGAAGTAAGGGGCCTGTGCCAAGCCAGCTTCTCACAAAAAAACAAGGGGGTGCTGGAGTCTTAAAACCATTCACTTTGATGCTTGTGACTCAGGTTCAAAGCCTCACTCTTCCTGATTTGAAGCAGGTTATTGACTTGCACTGAGTGAAGGGGTGGTAGAGCGGGGCTTATGACAGAGATGGCAGTTTTCTGCAATATCCTCGAAAAGTCTTATTGAATTAAGTTGATATATCATTTTGGGCCAGAGATTGTATGTAGTTCTGTGGGGGAAGGGGAGTCCTACCCTCCAGGAACTGAAAAGAGTGGAGGATGCCTAGACAAATTTGTTCAAGTTGTAACACCTCCAGCGAGCTACTACCACCTAGGGGTGGGTCTACACTTACAAATTAAGTCAATTTAGCCAGTGTAGATGTGGATTATCCGTAAGTCAACTTTAAGTCAATTTAAAGGGCTTCAGGGCTCCCCCACTGCCTTCCCTGCCAGGGTGGCTGGCACAGGCAGAGCCTGGCGTGCCCCCCCCCACAGGGCAAGACAGAGTCCTGCCCACCTTGCTCCTATGTCCCTTTCCTGCTCAGCCCCCATTGTACCCAGGTACAATGGGACAAATGCTGAGCCCCCTGCCACCGTGGACTAGTCCCAGGTCCACCTAGCCCCTACAAGTTGATTTAGGCATCCAGTATGGACACTCTAAGCCGATTTGGCAGGGTCCCCTTTAAGTCGACTTAATTTTTGAGTGTAGACATGCTAAGTCGACTTAAATTAACAAGTGTAGACATAGCCTAGGTGATCAGATGGCAAGTGTGAAAAATCTGAATTGGGTAGGGGTAATAGGTGCCTACCTAACCCATATGCCTAAAACAGGCTAGCACTTTCACAGACCCATTGAGGGTGGGTTACTGTTGCTGGGCAGATTAGCTGCCCACAACCAGAAACTTCTGGAAATAGGGAGTAGTAACATTTGGGCATGCTCTACAGGATTACCTGCTGGTGTGGTCAGATCACATGAGACAGAGTACAGACAGCAGGAGAGAGGAGTTGCAGTGAGAAGAGCCCATGTGCTCAGTGTGCGAGGAGAGAAGCTGAGCCAGGAGTTGCCAGAAAGATGTTTTCTCCCTCCTATGGAGTCTTTTGCAGCAGAGCTTGTGCATGTGTATATGTGACTGAGGCCTGGCTAACCAGTGAGCTAACGGGATGGTGCTGGTTCCAGAGGAGAAAGAAAAGCCTGCATGGAATTCTATTGAAGATTCCTGCAACCAAAGAAGAAGAGATAGCTACTTCTTTCCACTCAAGCCTTTGGACTTGACCAGACACTGTAGCTGAGATCTGGGTGAACTCCACCTGGACTTCGGGACTCCTGGGTATCTTTCTCACAGTGTTTCTGTGGGGACTGTTCTGTTTAAATTAATTTTGTTTTCTTAGGATAAGATTTATTAAGTTAGTAGTTAATAAAGTTCATTGTTATGTTTGTTCTTAGTAATATTTTAATGTGCGATGGTAACTCTGAGAAGTCTTTGCTGTGAGTCTCTTACAGACTGGATCCTGGGTCTCCAGGTACTTTCTCCATAGGAGTTGGGGTTTATTTCTGTTAGGCACAGGAGAGGGGCAATTGAATGAATTTTAGCCCACCAGAAGGTTACACCTATATAATACAAAGTCCCGAATATTGGGAGTGTCCCTATGAAATCGGAATATCTAGTCACCCAAAGAAGCTCACGTATTCTAGTTCCAACTGGAGTCTCTAGGGACCCATAGACTAAGAAAAGATTTTTTGATAAATAGTCTGAGTTTAAACTGACTCAGGGCCTTCTGAATGCTTTGAGCAGGAGGTTGGACTAGATAATTATAACCCTAAAATCTTCTATGGTTCTATCTGATCTAGCAAACAGACAAGACTGCTGGCCCAATGGGGCCCCCAATCCTCTGGGAAGGATTGGAAGCTCTTAGGTTTAGCCTAGTGAAACCCCATAAGACTGAAGGTGCTTGTTCTGAGCTGAAGTTCTGATGAATTTGTGACCATAGAAACCCCCGGGTGGTGTCTAAAGGACTGTTCACCCACCTGAGTCCCTGTTGGAATTGGGGTGATCTCTGGTAGCTTATTAGCATGTGTGTAGATGTTTACTATTAATATGGTTTCTCTGTAAATCTTAGCTTCAGAATACATATGCTTGCTGAGAAAGAGCTGTAGAGTAGCTTAACTGTGGGCAATTATACCATTTGCCATTTTTGAGGAGAGAAGTGAAGCTGGCCTGTCTTTTTGCTGGAGATGTCACTGCATACTCAAGGAACTGTGTGGCCTCAGACTACCCTGGTCAGGAAGGAAGGAATGTGTGTTTCTGCCTAAGGAAGGTGAGGACTGGGGAGCCTGTTGCCTTGACTGTGTGTCCTTGCTGAACCATGGAGGGTGAAATACAGGTAGATTTGCCTTGAATTGTGACAGGACTCTCTCAAATTCTTCTGTTGAAGCTGTTCTACTTTATATGTAATATTTCAATATACCCTGTATGTGTTGGGGGAGAGAGAAAGAGAGAGATACTACAGCCTGATTAGAGTACTCACTGTGGGTCTCAGATTACAACCTGTACTCCAATTAATATTTAAGTATTTCATAGAAGAGGACCAGCTTCAAGATGAGAGCTTCGGAGAGAGACTTCCTATTGTATATGTTAATAGCATGGTGCTGACTTAGTTCATCTGGGTTTAAAATCCATTCACTAGTGAACATATGAATAGTCAACAGCTAGCAACTAACAACAGCATTTCTGTGAGAATTTGCCTTGAGAGGAAAACAGTGATTTGGTATTCTGTTCTGTTCTCCTCCCCACTTTTCTCCTTTTCCTTTCTTTTTTCTCACTTTAGGAATAGGGGCAAGGAAGAGAAGACAGTGATGACTCCTGAGGCCGTACGAGGAATGACCCAAGGGGGAGAGGACTTAAAGAAGATGACTGAATGTAGAAGCTGCAGGATGATCATCATCCTTGAGTGAGTCTCTGATGGAAACTATTTATTCATTAAATGTTGCTGAGAGAGCTTATGGCTGAGAAGATTCAATAGTTACAGATATAGCTGGAGAAAATGAGGGAATTCGGGTAGGGATTTGAGGGTCCAGGGGGAGAAAAAAGAAGTGGTATGAACAACTCAAGATTTGCAGAAAAATCAGGATGATGAACAGGAGACTGAACTAGAGAACATAAAACAGATTTATACTCATACCATGAAGAGACAGTCCTATGTGATCAAGGACTCCATTCTCAGAAGAATTGACTGGCCTTTCACCACAGAACAGAGATCCAGGCTCAAAGGTTTGAAATGGATTTGAGGTTGAAAAGGATCCTAATGGGAGTGGGGAAGAAATGATTGATTATGCTGAATGTCAGGATTAATGGCATTGCTAGATTGCCATTGGAATGGAACAAGGAAGACTATGATCAGCTGCATAAAGAAGTGAAAGCGTAGATGATTTGCAACTGAATACTCCCTAGAGAAGGTGAGTGAAGACATGACAAGACAATGAAGATCAATAGATGAAAGGTTTTGTGATGACTGACTATTGGAGGCATCGCAGAAAGAAGGCTGCCTTGATTGATAAGAAGGGCTTTAAATAGGTGATGGGGGGAGAAGATTGGAAAACACTTGTGAAATCTCCACACATGGTTTTAGTTCATAGGAGGAAGAAAACCAGCTACATTAACATATAGTGAGTGACAATGGAATACCGCAATAAGAATATGAACAGCAAGGAGAATGGAAAATACAAATATTGATTGGACAATAGTCGGGTAGGTGTTAAAGTTTGAGACAAGGCTATACTTAATATGGTTGGACAACAAGGATGAGGTCTGAGGGAAGCAACTGAAATACTCTTATAGAAATGCAAGAAGTCTGGGAAATAAAATGGTGGAACTGGACCTACTGGTGCAGGAGGTATTACCAGAACATAGTGGAATAGCACTCATGACTCAAATGCAGTGTCTGAAGGATTTAGAAGAGATAGGTAACAGTAAATGTGGTAGGGCAATGTTGTACATTAACAAAGCAGTGCATTGTAAAGAAATAAGAAATGACAGTATGGACCAAAACAGTCTGTTTGGGTCAAAATTACCTTAGGGAAAGAGTGTTCTAGAATCGAAGTTCTAGATAGCATAAGAGGTCTCTTATAGACCCTCAAGGTCAGATAATGCAATTTTAGACTTGATTTTGGTAAGTAGTGAGAATATCATAAAAGAGCCGGTAATAACCTTGAATCATGTGATCACAATTTAATGCTGTTTAAATTAAATGGAAGGTTACTCAAAACCAGGTCATCAGTTCTGATTTTTTATTTTAAAATGACAGACTTTGGGAAATTTAAGAAGTCAGTTGCACTGAAAAGCTCAAGGATTTACATGTGGATGAGGCTTGGCATTTCTTTAAATCAACTGTATAAAAACTATCTGCATTCCAAGATCAAGGGAAGAGAAGCAAAGGGAAAAAATCTTGTAGGGAAAGGTCCCAGACCCAGCAGAATCAATAACTACCTCAAAAAGGTTATTAGAAGTCAGCAGAAAGCCTACAGGGAATGGAAAAAGGGTTTGATCAGCAAAGAGAGCTACATTGTGTAGGTCACACAATAAAGAAAGAAAGTGAGAACAGCTACAAGACAAGCTAAATTTATCTTGCCAAGAAAATTAAAATTAAGAATTTATTAATCTATATAAGTACAAAGAGAACAAGAAAGGACACTATGCAGTGGGGATCAGATGAAGACAGAAGCAAAGTATTCATTTAGGTTTTGGGCCACACCTAGATTATCTTCAGTCTTCAATAAAGATAATGAAATAGAAGGCAGTGTGGTTGCTAGAAATGAGTGTCTAGAAATTGATGTTATCACCTCTGAGGTGGCAGAATAAAATAAACAAGTAAAGGTAAAATAGGCAGAAGAAACACCTTGTTTGAGGATCCCACCAGGGCTACTTGCTGTAGTCAGGATTTAGGTGGCTTTGAACATGCCCAGTGGCAGAAATGTAAGCACCTGGGGATTTTCCTGGTAGAAATACAGGTACTTAGGGAACTTAGGCACTTTCAGAAATAGGTAGCAGGATTTTGGGGATCTAAATATGGATTTAGGGGCCTAAAGTGATAAGTAGGTGCTTTTGTAGATCTAGCCTATATTACAAACAATATATTAATTTTGCGGGTGCTGAGAATTTCTCAGGATTTGGCCTGAGTTTGACAGAATTCCAAAAATCACCTCTTAAAACAGAAAAAGTAAAAGCTTTCCCTCTTTTACCACCAGAGGACAGTATTGTACATTCTCCCAAACAATGCTGTGTCAAGTGCCAATCAGGGACAGCAATCCTCATTGGATTGTAACATTTAAGGAACTTTACAACATGTATCTGAAGGATCAGCATCCCAAGATAAAGATGACATAAAATGCTAAAATCCCTGATTGGGGGAAAGGGGATGAATATGAAGAAAGAAGGGATAAAACTAATGACCACGTTTAAGATCAAAACTGACCAGTGAACTGCATTGTCCTTTTACAGAATATATATCATTTTTGCTTCCCAAAGACTCAGGTGTGATGTTTCACAGAGTTGCATATGATTTTAGTCATAGTAAAGCCACCAAAAAGACTCCAGCTAATTCTCTGAACTCAGCCTCAGAAACTTTAAGGCTACTGTTTATCACATCTCTAAGAACAAGAACACTTTAATTGTCCCAGGAACAAACATTGCGTCACATGATCAAAATTCATATTATATGAATGAAATTATATTAATTATTGTACTGCATTTGTATAAGCTTAAAAGATTTATATTCCTTGGGTCAAGAACCCCTTTATAAAAATGTGATGAGGAATATATAGGAATAATATTCAGACTACTAGAGGATAGGATTTACAGAAGCCAAAAAACCTCCAATCATTATGCAGCTGGCAGATAAAAGGGGTGGAATAGCATCTATAGCTATAAGACATTAGATGAAAGAGGTTCTGAGACAGCCATGGCCATGATTTACTGACCTGCTAATATGTCTGGTAAGTAAATTGAAGCTATACTTTTAAATCACATAGTAGGTATTAGCATTTTTATTAAAAAAGCAGCCAGCTTGACTAGAGGTTTATATAGTGCTTAAAATACAGAAATCACTCCCTAATTAATGGAATTAGCCTGCTCTGTTGGAAAAGAGACAGCTATGGGATCAGCCTGTAGAACTCTGGAGAAGTATTTCACCACACACTTTTTCATGAAATATTCCTGACTACTTTCGATCTTCTAATAGATTGCTCATCTTGGAGAGGTTGGGAGAGAACGCTCCACTGGTTTGAGGCCTTTCTATTCATACAACTGAATGCCCAAGAGGTCTCTTGTGTAGCAAGGTGCTGAATGCCATCATCTCTGTCTTATTAAAGCCAACGATTTGATGTCATAGGGTGTGTCTACATTTACAAATTAAGTCGATTTAAGCTTGCTTAAATTGATTTAATTTAATCTGCGTCTCCACTACATTTTCCTTAAGTCGATTTAAGGAAAATTAAAGTCGACTTTATAAACCCTAGTATAAAGTCAACTTTACTGGCTAACTTGACTTTATTAAGTTGACTTAGCCAGTGTAGATGCAGATTAGCCCTAAGTCTACTTTAAGTCGACTTAAAGGGCTTCATGGCTCCCCAACTGTCCTCCCTGCCAGGGTGGCTGGCACAGGCAGAGCCTGGCGTGTCCCCCACAGGGCAGGACAGAGCCCTGCCCATCCTGCTCCTATGCCCTGCCAGTGTCCCTGTCCTGCTCAGCCCCCGTTGTACCCAGGTATAATGGGGCAAATGCTGAGCCCCCTGGCACTTGGCAAGGGGTGCCTCCCCCCCCCCCCGGTTACCTTGGACTAATCCCAGGTCCACCTACCCCCTACAAATCGACTTAGGCATCTAGTGTGGACGCTCTAAGTCAATTTGGCAGGATCCCCTTTAAGTCGACTTAATTTTTGAGTGTAGACATGCTAAGTCAATTTAGAAAGTCTACTTATTTGGCCAAGTGTAGACATAGCCATAGATATTAAAGGTAATGAACATGCTCTTAAGAATGGTTACTTCACTTTCCATTTTAACCCACCACAAAGCCAATCATGTTCTTATCAAATCAAGAACAAAGCACCATTAAAAGCAATAGGAACTAGGCTGGATTTAAACAGTAAAATTAAATGGCAAAGTAATTTCATATTTAGTTTTATTCACTAATTAACAGCATGGAATATTGGCATCCTTTATGACAGCTTTAAGAAACTAGTTTGATAAGAAGAATCTTCTTTGATTTAATGTATGTTGAAGTAGTGCCACACACATGCATTTAAAAATCACGTGTCAGGCCCCAAAATAGCATGAGGTTGAATTAAAAACCACAGTTTTACAAAGATCACTTTTGAGTTCTTTGTATTTTCCTTCCTGAAGCCTTTAGAATGTAATTGCTTCATGTTTTCAAGCTTTTCTCACAACTATGTGGTGGCGAGGCTAGAAACATACTTTATTATTATTTTTACAATGGAAGCTGAAATTCTTACATTATCACTTGCCTCAAGGAGGCAGGGCTATAAGAAAAGATAGCTACTTAAAGACTCTCAATAACATTATGAGAATTGTCTACAATGGGTGACACTATAGTGTTCTCCATATGTGACTATGAGAAACATCTAATTTACTTATTAGTGATTTTTTTGTAATCTTCAAGATTTGAAGCATTTTACATTTTAAAATATTTTAAAAACTACTTTAAGTGCCATATCCTGGTCTCAGTTACCTCAGTGAAAACTCGGGACCAGAATTTACCCCTACATCTTTATGCGTCTCTCTCCTCAAATTAGGAAAGCATTCACTGTTCAAAAGGCCAAGTTGAACAAAACACAATTAAATTGCCATTCTTCCTTCCCTTACTCTTTTTAGATGTAGCTTTATAGACGCTAGAAGAAAAGTCACTGAGGCCCTATTTGTGTAATTTTATCTGTCCATTAAAATAGCCAACTTGTAGGAACTGGGATATGGTTATGTATACACTCCAAGTTATTGGTTTCACTGGGTTTCATGAGCATGATCAAGATCAGCATATGTCCCATTTGGACTGAAATAATTATTAGAGGATTGTTTTTCACCCACTTATGCTAGTGGAATTTAAAACCTGCTTGTGACTATTTACAAGTAATTTAATTAAATAAGAGATGAAAATACCACATCCCAGCACAAAACCACATTAAAATTATTTATGGGGGATAACTGGCTCATACACACATACAAACCACCCTCGTTAGAGAAAAAAAACTGAACCCGCCTATAATATCTTGCAACAGTTCTAGAATCATTTTGATTGGAACTTGGGACTTCGGCTGTTCTAACATCTGATCATTACATACGTTATCTCAACCCAATGTCCTAGACCTTCATATACTTAGAGGTCACTTGATCGTGTGACAAGAGCCAAACCGACTGTATGTTGGAGATTCTTTGTCTTTTGGAGGTTCACTTTCTCAAGTACAGGCTTTAGATAAAACTATCACCTGCTATCCTCAAACATAAAATTAAAACTTATATAGATAAGACTTACAGCAGGTCAACGATATCTGGACTTGCTCAGAATCAATGGGAATTAGGTAACTTCTGTCTAGAATAGATTTGTGGTGCTCTCAGAGATGAAAGAAGAGAAAAACCTGAGCAACCTTTAGAATAACATGAGAACCCTCTTACCTGAAGTCATCACAACATACACTGTGAAAAGTCAGTAACAAATTACATTCTGCTTAAAGAAGAAAATGCTTGAACTGGTCAAAAATAAAATAATTTTTTTTAAAAGGCAGAGTGAAAAAGAGTGGCTTGGAGACTGAAGAGCGTAGTTGAAATTACAGGGAATTGAGCAGATACATTCAAAGGCAGACTATATAAGATAAGGGTGAATACATCAAGGAAGAATTCTTACTAAAAAGTTTTCCCTGTGACCAAGCATAATAAAAATCGTAATGGCGGAATCCTCAATGGAAGGTGATGCTATGAAATTCAGGTGGAAAAATTACTGTGCCAATCTTCATGTTTCACTTACAATACAGAAAGACTAAAGGAAAAGTAAAGAGTTAGAGCCATCAATTCTGTGAGAGAAAGTGGTGTGTGCTATTATAAAAATGGAGCCTGGGAAAAGCACCGGGGTAGATAACGCACCAGCAGACTTGCTAAAAGCAAGTGGTGACTGTGCTATTGATCTCACGTGGAAAATTTGCAGTGATATATGGATGACTAGAAATTAGCTGGATAAAAGCAATCTTTGATCCTTACCAAAGAAAGGGGATATCACAGAGTGCAGTAACTATTGTACCATCTGCCTGGTATCACATGCAAGTAAAGTGCTACTTTATATAATTCAGAATCACATGAAGTGAATTTTGGAAGCAGAGCTACAGCCACAACATGCTGGCTTTAAAGAGCAATGAGGCACACATGATCAAAGAGCGAATATCTGCCATATCACTGAAAAATGCAGAACTATGATCACCCATTGATTGATTACCACAAAGCCAACATCTTTTGAGGATACTGGAAGACACGAGGATTCCGAAGCATCTCAGGATACAAGATACCACAGTCTGAAGAGCGGTGGGTGACAGAGTGGATTTCCACTGGGCAGGATGAGACAAAATTGTATTCTGTCCCCAGGTCTTGTCAACATATAGGTATGCAGAATTTATGATGAGACAAGCCATGGAAGGTTTTGAAAAATGTGGAAGAAGCTGGGATTTTCACTGGAGGACACCTTTTATCTGACCTCAGACAGGACATTTGCTGCAACCATCTATATAATACAATGGATGTTGGTGTCTGTAAAAGCAGTTAAGAATGTGAATATGTCAAGAACATGGACATTGACACGATCATTAACAACAGATGCAAGTGGACATCACAATCAATGTTCTGTAGATGCAGTAGATTAATTTCACTATGTGGGATCATACATACCTAACCAAGGAGGCTGCTTGAAAGAAATTGGAAGACTAGAGCTGGCTAACCCAGCAATGGGCTGCCTTATGAAAGTGTGGAAGAAACATGGTATGATTGGTGAAAAACTTATTTTTTTCCATAGAGACTTCTGTATGTGAATCCTGATAAACTAATGCTATTGACAAGAGAATAATTGAAGCCTTTGAGGTATGTTGCTGGTGAAGATTCTTCTGTATTTCTGGGATGGAAAAGGCAGCAAGTGTGTAAGTTAGAAATATGATTGGAAAGAAGCAGACTATTGTCAGAAATCATCTGGTACAAATTATGTTTCTGAGTCACATTAATCATAAAGATGGAAATAACTTTGTGAAAGTTATAATGGAAGGAATGGTAGTAGGTCATTGAAGTAGGGGATGATTAATGAGCTGGATAGATGATGTGCAGCAGATCACTTGAAGATCAGCTACTGAATGTGCAAAGTTAGTGATGGATTTAGGAGGTTTCTTAAAATGTTGCTATGATGTCATTCAGACTTGAAAATTCAATATTCAGAAAGAATGATTGGATTATACATTACATACAGAATCTTTGACTCAATCTACATCCAACTTTAGGAAAAAATTCTTTGTAGTTTTTACTAATAATTTGTAACTAGACCCAAATAAATAATTTACAACAACCACTTTATTTGATGAATCTAGCCTCTTCCTCTATCCGTCATTGGTGAGGAATGGAAGTTGGCAGTGTCTTCATTTTTTTTTTCTGCTCATAGATCATATTTGACTTAAATTTACTGGGTGACTATGAGAGTTTTTCTTGTTTTATTTTTGTTTGGTTTTGTAGACCAGTATTTTTTGTACAGTCTGCAGCTGGCAGATCCACCCAACATTTGCAATATTGAAACACCAGAAGCTACTGGTGCCTGATATACCCTAGAACCCCTATGAGCAGAGCTGTTGCATGGATATTAGCACTCTAGCTCTGGATCTCTAATGTTAGTGTAATATAAATGAAGTGATATAATGTGGAATCCTTATTTAATTTAGGAAATCTTGATTTTCATGTCATTTGATGGGAAGCTGGCTCCGAACAGGGCTCTCAAAAGGATAGGGGCTCTTCAAATAGGTAGAGAAGAGCCATGAGAATGATTAAAGGATTAGAAAACATTCCTTATAGCGATAGACTGAAGAGTTCACTCTATTTAATTTATAAAAAGAAGGTTAAGGATGGCCTTGATTAAAGGCTGCAAGCCACCTACATAGGGAATAAATATGTAACAAGGAGCTCTTCAAGCTAGCAGAGAAGAGTCTAACATGACTCAATAGTTGGAAACTGAAGCTAGATACATTCAGACTAGGAATAAGGAGTAAAATTTTATTGCTGAAAGTAATTAACCTTTGGAACAATTTAGTTAGGGTCTTGGTGGATTTTCCATCACTAACAATTTTAAAAACAGAATTGGATGTTTTTATAAAAGATCTGCTCTAGGAATTCTTTTGGGGAAGTTCTATGGTCTGTGTTATACAAGAGGTAGACTAGATGATCACAATGGTCCCTTTAGGCTTTGGAATCTATTAAATGTACAGAAAATGGTAATGTTTTCAAGAAAATGCCAGATTATCCTTTGTTGCTTGTGCACACCTGAGTGAGGTGGGGTTTTTTTATAGTATTGTTTTTGTTTCTGATTTTCCTTTATTTACTATCTTGTCTGTTGGCCTTTTGTTTGTTGAAACTGTTTTGCTTTACATAATAGACAAAAACCATTATATGGTGCATTGCTGACTACTGTAACAACTCCCTGAGTAATTATGTATTATGTAATCTCAATGGCTGTGTGCCAGTAACTTATATAAACTCCGACACTATATAAAATATAATTGTATGTCTAATAAGCAGTTTTCTTCCTTGAAGAACTAAAAAAAGAGAAAAGAGAAAATTAAGGTTCCAAAGACATGCTTACAAAGAAACCCCATTCCCCATGTCAAGGCTGAGTACATGGCCTAGGCATGGGGTCTTCTGCAGAGTTAGGATACAAGGAACCTCACCCCAGGCCATGAAGTGACAGTAGGTCCACTCATTTGCTCTCTGCACAGTTGTATTCCTAGGGTTGGCTGATGGATTTTCATAGACAATATTCCATGGGCCTCACCCTTCTCAAAGCCTTTGCACAGCACAGGCACACAAAGGATGTGAATGCCCATTTGTAGCCTAAAAACATCCTGATTTTCTACCCAACTCCACAACTTGTACAGTGGAACCATGCTGAGGGCCCTTTCTCTCCAGAAAGGGGATAGATTTTGCCTCTTAAATCTAAATTAACAGTATCATGTGCCAGTCAAACGAAAAATACAGTACAAACCTAGTTTTCCAAAGGTCTTGAAGGACAAATGAAATCCCTGAATAAACTCATTTTAGATTAACTTGAGAGCTCAGCTTTTTTGAAGTCTACTGACTGGCTCCACCACCTTTCAGCAGTCTCAGTTCCAAGTCCATTTCCCCGGAGGGCAAGGAAGGTTCCTGATATTCTCTCTACACATCCAGACTTGTCCTTTTTGGGGTGTGCAACATGGCTGGCAGGCTAAAGACTTTCCCTCTCCTCACTTGGGTTCAGGGAGCATATGCAGCTACAGTATGACTGCCTGCTGAATGGAGATGGGTGTGCTCCAATCACCAAGGCATCTATTCAAGAGTAGATTGTCTCTTAGATTTAAAAGGTGTGTCTAGGTTTGTCCCTTATCAGATATCTAGAAAAGACATACTTATTGAGGTTTATCAGCTACCTAGAATCTCTCCAGGAACACCAATGGAAAAATAGTCATTAGAAAAGCGACTGGTCTTCCATATAAAAAGGGCCCATCTAAAAAGGTTAAAATGAATAAACTGAAAGGAAAGTATATTTGACTGAAGAATATGAAAGACCTGCTAAAGAAAAGGAAATCATGTGAGCATATGATGTGGTACAGAATATATTTTAAGAGTGAATAGTTTTGCAGAGGAGACAAAATAAGGGTGATAGGAATTAGCCTGGAACAGAGTAAACACATCAAAAGGACCTAACGAGTTAGATTAATAAAGCTAAAAACAACGAGAGTCCTGTGGCACCTTATAGACTAACAGATTTTCTTTGGCATAAGCTTTTGTGAGTTATAACCCACTTCATCAGATGCATGAAGTGGAAATCACAGAGGAGAGGTATATATACACATGCCAGGACTGAAAGTTAAAAATCCATTACAATCCACGTACTACACAGACTATGGTGAGAGATTGTGTCACACACTCTCAAAAAAACTACGGAACCATCTGATCAGCATCCTGTACAGCAAACAGGAGAAGATCAAGAAAGACCTCTCAACACTTGAGAGCCTCATGGAAAGCCAAACTTCCACACAAACTTCCATGTGGCTGATCTTTACTAAAACAAGACAGGCCACCTACAACACACACTTTGCTTCTCTACAGAGAAAAAAGGACATTAAACTGTCTAAGCTCCTACATGCCGCAAGGGACCACACCTGTGATACTCTGGACTCATCCAACAATATTGTTAATTTATCCAACTATGCACTCAACCCAGCAGGAGAGTCTGTCTTGTCTCAGGGACTCTCTTTCTGCCCCATCACCCCCACGCACATGATACAGTTCTGTGGTGACCTGGAAGCCTATTTTCGTCATCTCCAACTAAAGGAATATTTCCACCACACTACTGAACAACACACTAACCCACAGACATCTTCCTTTCAATGTAACAAGAAGAAGAATTCTGCATGGACTCCTCCTGATGGCCGTAACAACAGACTAGACTGTTACATACAGTGTTTCCACCAACGTGCACAGGCTGAGATTGTGGACAAGCAGCATCACATACCCCACCTCAGCCGTGATGAATGCAATGCCATCCACAGTCTCAAAACCAACCCTGACATTATAATCAAAGAGGCTGACAAAGGAGGTGTTGTGGTCATCATGAATTGGTCAGATTACGAATGGGAAGCAGCCAGACAACTTTCGAACACCACATTCTACAAGCCACTAGCCTCTGACCCCACTGAGAAGTACCATACAAAACTACAGTATCTGCTTAAGAAACTTCCTGAGGAAGCACAGGAACACATCTTAATGGACACATCCCAAGAGCCTTGACCAGGGGTATTTTATCTACTACCCAAGATTCACAAACCTGGGAATCCTGGATGCCCCATCATCTTGGGCATCGGCACTCTAACAGCAGGATTGTCTGGCTATGTGGACTCTCTCCTCAGGCCCTACGCCACCAGTTTTCCCAGCTATCTCCGTGACACAACAGACTTCCTGAAAAAACTACAATCCATCAGTGATCTCCCAGACAACACCATCCTAGTCACTATGGATGTAGAAGCCTTCTACACCAACATTCCTCACAAAGATGGACTACAAGCCATCAGGAATAGTTTCCCAGATGATGACACGGAATACCTGGTAACTGAACTTTGTGACTTTGTCCTGACTCACAACTATTTCAGATTTGGGGATGATCTATACCTTCAATTAGTGGCACAGCTATGGGTACCTGCATGGCCCCACAGTATGCCAACATCTTTATGGCTGACCTAGAACATCACTTCCTCGAATCTCAGTCCACAACTGCCTCTCCTCTATCTATGTTACTTTGATGACATTTTCATCATCGGGACCCACGGGAAAGAGTCCCTGGAAGAATTCCACTGGGACTTCAACAATTTCCACCCTACCATCAACCTCAGCCTAGACCAATCCACACAAGAAATCCACTTCTTGGACACCACCGTACGTATAAGGGATGGACGCATTAACACCACCCTGTACCGGAAACCAACTGACCGCAGTACATACCTACATACCTCCAGCTTCCATGCAGCACACATTACACGATCCATCGTCTACAGCCAAGCCTTAAGGTACAACCGGATCTGCTCTGATCCCTCAGACAGAGACAAACACCTACAAGATCTCTGTCAGACATTCCTAAAAATACAGTACCCAGCTGGGGAAGTGAAGAAACAAATTGACAGAGCCAGACGGGTAACCCAGGAGCTGCCTACTACAGGACAGACCTGACCTAGAAAACAACAGAACACCACTGGTTATAACCTACAGTCTCCAGCTAAAATCTCTCCAACACATCATCAAAGATCTACAACCTATTCTAGAAGATGATCCCACACTCTCTCAAGCCCTGGGAGGACGGCCTATCCTTCTTCTCCGACTGCCCCTCAACCTGAAGCAAATACTCACTAACAACCGACCACCATACAACAAGAACACTAATCCAGGAACTTATCCTTGCAACAAACCCCGTTGCCAACTCTGCCTGCATAACAACTCCAGTGATACCATCACAGGTCCCAACCACATCAGCCACACCATCAGGGGCTCATTCACCTGCACATCCTCTAATGTGGTTTATGCTATCATGTGCCAGCAATGTCCCTCTGCCATGTACATCGACCAAACTGGTCTGTCCTTACGCAAAAGGATAAACGGACACAAATCCGACATAAAAAATGGCAACATCCATAAATCTGGAGGAGAACACTTCAACCTCCATGGACACTCAGTAGCTGACCTGAAAGTTGCCCTACTTCAACAAAGAAACTACAAAACCAGACTTCAGCGTGAAACTGCAGAGCTGGAGCTGATTTGCAAGCTTGACACAATCAGACTGGGTCTGAACAGGGACTTGGAATGGTTATCACTCTACAAAAAGTGATTTTTCAGTTCACACATTTATCAACAGGTGTGAATAGGCCCCATCTGCTCTCTGAACTGACTTTGCTAACACTTGCCCTCCTCCATCCTGGCATGTGTATATATGCCTCTCCTCTGTGATTTCTACTTCATGCATCTGACGAAGTGTGTTATAGCCCACAAAAGCTTATGCTGAAGAAAATGTTAGTCTATAAAGTGCCACAGGACTTTTGTTGTTTTTTGCTGTACACAGACTAACACAGCTACCCCTCTGGAAATTAATAAAGGTAGCGTCCAGTTTCAATTAGAGGACTATAGAGGTGTAAAACAGCATTATCACTCAGTACACATAATGTAAGCATTCTGAATGTTCAAGCGTGGAATTTCTCCTTATCTATTAATAGTTGAAAAGTATTCCAGAGGTTATCTGAAGGATAATTTTCTTTTAGCTTTGCATTAAGTTTCTAGCTTTGATCTAAGAAAGATGCTATTGTTATCTGCATTAATGATTTCTATAAGGAAGATGCACAATACAGGCAAATATGTACTTTTGGGGGGTAGAATTCTTAGTTGTTACTGTACAAGGATAAATTAAATAGTGGCACTCATTAATTTCTCTATATTAAATATACATATTCTCTGGACAGTAGTAACAAAATACAGACCAGGAAAGTGACATGTATGACTGTGATCAATACCAGTGCTTTTTTTCTAAAAAAAAAGGTACCGGAACTCCTATTGATGTCCGTCGTGTCATAAAGAAATAACACTGAAAATAGTGCAGTAAACAGTAAATTTTTGAATATATCAAAGAAATAAAAATACAAGGTAAAAACTGTTAAGTTTTATTAACTATGCAGGCCGCTAATATACTGAAAGACAACCTGTGAGGTCTTACAGCAGGGGTCCTCACACTTTTTAAATAGGGGGCCAGTTCACAGTCCCTCAGACTGTTGGGGGGCCGTATTATAATTAGAAAAAAATGTGAATGCGTAGCTATCACGTCTGTTGCTGGCCTGTGTTTCTGGGTACTGGGTGGCAGGCAGTAATGCATCCACACACTTTTTGTTGGTGCTGTGGGCTCCGGCCAGGCCCAGAGTGTGGGACTGACCGATGTTAGCCTGCTGGCCTGCCGTTGTGTACGCAACTAGTAGCCAATGTTCCCTCTAGGTTTGGTGGCTTGTGTGCAAAATTTTCAAGCCGTGTGAAAAACTTTCAGAATAAATTTTTGGGGAAAACTCACAAGACAGAAATTATAGGCATTAATTGAAGATAAAGTGACTGTAAATAGAATTAATTAATTAATTGTGTTTAATTAATTTAATTGGAATGAATTTGGAATTGAAATCTAATTTTAAGAAAGGTTTTTATTTAAAATTAATTTTTAAAAAGTTTTAAAAAAGAAGGGAGAGAGAAAAAAGAGAAGGAAGGAAGAGACAAAGAAAAAAAGAAAGAAAGGAAGGAAGCAAAGACAGAAAGAGCAGGAAGGAAGGAAGACAAAGAAGAGAAAGAAAAAAAGGAAAGGAAGAAAGAAGAGAAAGGAAGGCAGGGAAGAGGAAGACAAAGAAGAGAAAAAGGAAAAAAGGAAAGGAAGAAAGAAGAGAAAGGAAGGAAAGGAGGAGGAAGAGAAAGGAAGGCAGGGAAGAGGAAGACAAAGAAGAGGGGAAAAAAGGAAAGGAAGGAAAGGAAGAGGAAGAGGAAGAGAAAGAAAGCAGCCCCGGGGATCTGGAGGGGGCGGTGGGGGCTGCCGGCCTGCGCGGGGGTCCCTCCTTGTCCCCACCCCACAACCCGGCCCGTCTCCTTGTCCCCACCCCCACCCCACAACCCGGCCCATCTCCTTGTCCCCCCCACCCCACAACCCGGCCCGTCTCCTTGTCCCCCCCACCCCACAACCCGGCCCGTCTCCTTGTGCCCACCCTCACCCCTCTCCAGGCCTCCCTCCAGCCCCCTTACCTGGCCGGAGGCTGGGAACCACAGGGACGGCCGGCAGAGCTGCTGCCGGCCAGTCCGCTCCCGCCCTGAGCACGCTGTAACTGCGCATGCTCAGGGCGGGAGATTTAAATCTCCCCAGCCCGGCCCAGCCTGCACAGCTGGGAGGGAGCACCGGCGGGGACCGAACGGCAGACCCCGGCAACGGAGCCTGATCCTGGCTCTGGGCCAGGAAGTCGAGGCGGCCGGTGGGTGGGAGAATGAAAAAAAGGTGCCGGAACGCCGTTCCGGTGCGTTCCGGCAGAAAAAAAGCACTGATCAATACACTAAAATTACCTCCAGAATGTTCCAAGGTTCCCAAATTTCCCTTGGGGCATATCATCAATTTCCTGATGGTTCTCACAATAGGGCACCTTGGAACAGTTGCAAATCCCTAAGAAAACACACCAGTTCAAGACAGACTGAGATATTTGTAGCAGTACAAACATTGTGGGCCAGTCTGTACTTGTTTATCTGAAAAATACATGGCACTTATTGTGTAACTATGGAACACTTCTCCTTTTCCTGGTACTGAATTATAATATCAGCATTGAACGTAAGCTTAAGTTTAGAGGTGAGGATATTACCAACCTAATCAAAATGACAACTAGGTATCTGGGCCACTGTGGAAGTGGGTAGCTGTGCAACATGTAAACAAGTATTGTACATTAGTAACAACTAAATTGCCCTCAGTCTGGGTTCTTAGAGGGAGGACAGAGGATGTGATGGTAGATATCTTCTCACTTCTTTCCTTCAGGAAGCAGGAGAATAAATCTGGGAGAGCCATGAAAGGGAATTGAATGCGGTTTGATAGGTATTTGGGATGTGTGTGTTCTTTGCCACCTCTTCTCAAGGACTGGGGGAATCTGGAGGAGAGCTATATTGGGGAGGGCATGGAGTAGGAGGGACTTGATGGGAGTCTCAGAGTGATGTCTTCACCCCACCCTGTAGGTAAAACAGGCTGGGAGGGAGATGGGGAAGTGGACCCTGGGAGGCTCTTTGGGTGGGGACAAATAATCAGCAACAGGAAATAGAGCACTAGGGAGCAATAGCTAGTGTGAAGCACCTATAAGAACCCATGCAGACTTCAGGGATTTGATCCACAGCTAATAAAATAGGTTTGGATCAATGTCTGAGGATTTAACCACCCTCAAAATCTAGAGAGTATAGATTCAGGCAGATCTCTAATTATTGTGATTTTGAAATTTAAAACTAGAGCAGAAAAGCTACTTTACATATAGAACATACATACTTTACATATAGAACAATGTGTTGTTTTGCTTTAAAGATATGTAGTTATAACACTTCAACTATGATCATGCAGGGTGAAACCTAATCAGTATTTGGATGGGAGACTTATGAAGAATATACAAGGTGCTACAGGAAATCATGTTGGTGACTCAGTAGTGTATCTTGTAAATTAAAGCTAGAGCACAAAACTTTTAGAACATGGAACAACATCATATATATGTTTAGTACCCGTGCAAACTTCAAAACTTTGTAGAAAAAAAATACCCAAAATAAAAAACTTCAATGTTTGGTAAAGTTAAAAAAAAAAAAGTGAAAGATTACAAACAATACAAAAATCCACTGAATAGTATATTGGAACCAATGGAAAATATACAACTAAAATAATTATAATTACTTGATTTTCTCCTATTAAGAATGATAAAAACTGACAAGGTTTTGAATATTTGTATAGAATATAATTTTCACACAGGGAATGGCAGAATATTCCCTATCTCCTAATCAGTAGTTCTTTATAATTTGAAAAGTATTTAATAGGGTGAAGAAAATAAAATAAATCACATATGATTCAATAAGTAAAATTAATAAAGGGTGTGTAAATTGTTTGCACATTTTACAGATGAATGACCAAGGGGCATGAAATGTATCATAGTATCGGGCATTTTGTTTTAATGCTTAAAATTATAGAGAACTCACATTAAGCAATTATTTCAAATACAAATTACATTAGCGATATCAATAACATGCACTCATGACAGCTTTGGTTCTTATGAACATAAAATAATTGCTTACATTTATTTGTTGGTGAGTATTGGAACATAAGGCATTTAAAAAATAAAACAACAAAAAACTAGTTAAACATCATTAACTTTCTTTGGGGTCAATTTTTCTATAGTCCAGCCTTGTTTATGGGTCTTCATCTGTGCCTGCAATTTGTGCACTTGTGAGAACTGGAGTTCACAGACTTTAGTAATTATATATATAACTACTTGAGAGTGGTGTAAATCAAGATATAGACATTGAGTAGTGGAAGCATGAAGAATGGACAGCAGCAGCATTAGCCAGTGGAGTCTGGTGTAAACAGCAACATCAAGAGTGGGAGAAATTTGTGGAGGAAACACAGAAACTGCTGTTGACAAATTGTAGCAGTAATAGAGTGGCAACAGCAGCAGAGGGAAATTAAGCAAATGGATGGTTCTAGTAGCTGGAGGCAGAAACCTGCTAATACCATAGGCTATGTCTACACTTGTTAATTAAAGTCAACTTAGCATGTCTACACTTAAATTTTAAGTCGACTTTGGGGGGACCCTACAAAGTCGACCTAGAGCGTCCACATTGGACGTCTATGTCGACTTGTAGGGGTTAGGTGGACCTTGGACTGGTCCTGGTGGCGGGGGGGGGGGCACCCCTTGCCAAGTGCCAGGGGCTCTGCCTTTGCCCCATTGTACCTGGGTACAATGGGGCAAAGGGGGACAGGGACCCTGGCAGAGCATAGGGGCAGGGTGGGCAGGGCTCTGCCCTGCCCTGTGGGGGTGCATGCCAGGCTCTCCCTGTGCCACCCATCCTGGCAGGGAGGGCAGTGGGGAAGTCCTGGAGAGCCCAAAGTCGACTTAGAGTCGACTTAGGGCTACTCCACATCTACACTGGCTTAAGTCGACTTTAGAAAGTCGACGTAAGCCAAAAGTCGACTTAAAAGTAGGTTTAACAAAGTCCACAATTTTCCTTAAGTCGACTTAAGCAGCTGCTTAAGTTGACTTAAGGAAAGTGTAGTGTAGACGCAGAGTAAATTAAGTCGACTTAAGCAAGCTTAAGTCGACTTAATTTACAAGTGTAGATGCACCCCTACTCTAGTTCTGTTTCTATAGTTTGTTAGGCAGCATCATATTTATGGAAGTCCTGAGACTTGCCTGGTTAATGTCCTTTGAGATCTCTGGTGGTGTGTAACTGCAAGTAAGGAGGTGGAAAAGGCACTTCCTGCAAGAAAAAGAGGAATGGTATGTAAAACAACAAGGCAGTAGGTTGAGGGGAAAAGATGGAAAGATTTGCCCTTAATGATGATTTTTTGACTGGGATTTTCCTAATGGGAATTGGTGTCCAAATCTCTCAGGTTGCTTTTGAAATCTCAGCTGTTAGGTATTCGTGTAGGTTTTTGTAGATTCAAGATAATGAAGTGGAGACTAGGGTTTTCTGAAGTAAGTTATCTATCAGGAACCTACAAATAATGAAAAAAATAATTAAAAAAGGAATAAACATTTTTGCTTAGATTCCTGAGCAAAATGCAGGAGCTAGATCTTGTTCATCTCTTAAACTGGGAACCAAAGCACTTATATGAAGCCTTCCCCAAACATGATTTTTCTTCTTAGCAGAGCTTAGGCATTTTTTAGAGATTCATTTAAATTAAGAAAAACTGGCAGTAACCTAACCAGAGGTCAAAAAGTTTGAAAAAAAAAAAATTACCAGATGGACCTGATTTTCTTCTTACTTATTCTGGTCTAAATTAGAAGCAACTCCAGTGCTGTATATGGAGCTTTCCTTACATTAGACCAGTACAAGTAATAACAAATAAACAAATATTAAAAACTAGCTCTTGTATAGTACTTTGTATCCATGGATCTCAAAGCACTTAAGAGGAGATTCAGGTCCATGATGTTCTCACTGCTATATCAACTAGATTTGTAGGACTAGAAAATGTAACATCTGGAATTGAAATCAGCAGTCAAGACTTGATTACTAATACTGTTTGTAAAGGTCAAGCTGATGATGCAATTTATGGAGGGGGGTTGGGGGGGAGGGAAGAGATGCAGGCAACCACCAGGGAAATTTCCTAACTGGGCCATTTTTTTTCTGAAACAGCTGACACTGGAGAGACTGAGAATACTTACTATCACCACAGTCTTCACATATTCCCAATAGAAAACACATATACATATTAGAATAAAAGTAATATTTGATAAATTTTTATGACATCTGCTGTCCCCAACCCCTGCACCTGCTGAGGGGGAAGGGGGCAGGGCAGGCATGGCGGCTGGCAAAAGTTGCCAACCTCTGGTCCATTTCATTCATTGGAGGAACCAGTGAACAGATCTGCATGTGGGGCTATAAACAGAAGCTCATTAACAATTCTGGGAATATAATTATAGTCAAAGATTTATGCTATTGATGATCTCCTCTATTAACCTGGAGCTTCATTGCTCAAACAAAAGTTTGTCAGAGAACTGATACCTTGTTTCCTGACTTCATTCCCCACTGTCACCAGGTACTGACTTGGGATAAACTCAGAGGCTTAAAAATAAATAGGTAGCTTTTGAATTTGGCCAACTGGTAATTTTGCATGGCTTTCTGATCCTGTGATTCTTATTCCCAATGACTAAGTAGTGCAGGGACTAGTGGGGATACTGAAATAACATTTGGCTTCCAAATCAAGCTCTGCAAATGCTGAGAAAACCTTGGAAAGTCTCCACAACAAATGACATGGGTAGGGCCATTTTTCTTACATAGAAATCACTGAACTGGCAATTGAACAGTTAAAGGAGCACAGTGTACGACAGAATGAAGGATTATGGTTTTACTGGTGAACTATTAAATTTCTATGAATATCAATTCCACCTTATAAATTGCTAATGAATAACAGCTAGGTTATGAATCTTAGCATTTTAAAATTTTAATGAATTTTGTAGCGCAGAAAGTTGTAGAAGTAATTTTTTTTAAAAAAAAATGAACACATAGTTTTTGAAATACAGACAATACAAATATTTAAATACAATTTTAAACTTTAACAATAAAAGCACATTCATTTTCCCCAAATTTAACAGGGATATTATTAAATCACAGTAACTTTTCATGTTTCCTCCTGCATGAAGAGAAATCTTTGCTGCCCAGTAGGAGTTCAGAGGGCTCACACCATCAGGTCCCAGACCACAGCAACTGTTCTTCCAGCTCACGCAGACCAGTAAGATTTTGTTCCAAATCTGCCAATATTGCTTTCAGGCCATCTAGAGGACTCAATATGAAACACTTCCCCCCACCCTTCTAAAAAAGAACATGAAATTCAGCCCTGTGCAACTGCCTTGCATTAGGCCCATGTTCCCCACAAAGATATTCTGTAAGCCCAGAAGCCACAGACTCTGTCAAAAAGTTTTTTGCTGGAATATATTAACACAGCTACCCCTCTGGAACTTGCCAAGAAGGTTTAGATGTTGAGCACAGACCTTGTGAAACGGTCTCACAGTTCAACTGCACCTATCCCCCTCCCCCCTCCCCATGGTGCTTCAATGACACCCACTTTAGGGTCCCAGGTACAGAGACCCACATCTTTCTTCTTCCTGATCTGGGCTTTTCCAAGCTGCACAGTTCCCTAACTGCACTATGATATGTTCAGCAAGTCAAGCTGCTTAAACGGGTCTGAATCTAAATTGTGCTTTCTCTTGAGAAGTGCTGAACCCTGTTGTGTCCAGAGGTGGTAAGGCAATGCAGCAGTCACGGAGGTCTCACGTTACACAGGAGAAGGCTGAGCTGGTGCGTTTATTGTTGCGGTGGGTTCTGCAGTGTAAGCATGGACGGGCCTGAGGTTCCCCGGCGAGGGGTGGCAGTTAGGCCTGAGTTGCTTTCCTGCTTACAACCGTGGCCTGAGACACCCCGATTGGCCCCGACTAGCTAGCTCCCTGGCTTGGCTAGTCCTGAGACTAAGGCCCCTGTGGCTTTCCTGGTAAGTGGCAGTCCGCCCCAGGTAGTTCCTCTGCAGCTTTCCTGAGTTTGGTGTACAGACTGCGACTTGACCCTGTCCCAGGCCTAGTTACATACCCCATGGACTCGTGCTGTTGCCCCTGACAACAGGTGCCTTGGTCTGGGGCGTTATCTGGTAAGTCCAGCCTGAGCACAACTTTTTGTTATACAGTAACACAGGAGGTTGGCCTCAGTGTTCCTCGGGTGTCCGCCCATGTCCAGCACAATGAAGCTGAATTATCATTATAACCCACAAAACAAAAGATACATAGAATAAGCCCCCCAGTGCACCCATTGCTATTTTGGCGGCGCGTCCTGGTGTTGTCTGATTGGCAGGAGAGGTCATGTTCCCGAGTTCCGAAGCTGCTGCTGCCGCACTTGTCAGAAGTGGCAGGATCCAACTTATCAGGTTAAGACAATGTGAATGACTCAGGAGTTGTCTTTGGCCTCTTCTGCTTCCATTCCTGTAAAGCATGCTCAAATTTACTTAACAGTGTTCGTGGCCATCTGGACCCGTCAAACCCATGTAATTGCCAGCAGTTATGAATTACCATACAGCTCTTTCTAAGCAAGCTCATTTATTCTTAAAGTGCAAGCATTATGGAGAAAAAAAAAAAGAAAAATTTCCTATAGGTATGCTAAAAGCTTACCAGAGATCATCCATCAGTCTTATGGGGACTCACTAGGCTAAAGCCCTTCCAAACCTTCCAAGTCAGGATTGGTTCCTCTTGGAAACAGCTCTGTCCATTTGGTGGCCCAGAAAGACCCTGAGTTAGTTTAAACTCAGGCTATTTATTCAAGTCCTTTCTTTGTTGGTTCACACTGGCTCCTCCAGAGACCAGTATATGCAAGTCTCTCCATAGTGGTATCTCTCCAAAGCTGTGAGAAACAGAGTGAACTTGCCTAATCATCCCCCACTGTTCTTGATTCTCGGAGGAGCTGTGGTCACCATCACTCAAAGAATTATATACAGTCCCTGGCCCACAGTGATACATAAACTGAATACAGTAAGACAACAGAGTCCTGTGGCACTTTTAAAGACTAACAGATTTATTTATCGCATGAGCTTTC
>ML685883.1:8262461-8350329 GCA_007922175.1 Pelusios castaneus
GAAAGCTCATGCGATAAATAAATCTGTTAGTCTTTAAAAGTGCCACAGGACTCTGTTGTCTTCCTACAATAGACTAACACAGCTACCCCTTTGGAATTTGAATACAGTAAGATTTCTCATATATATTATAGAAAACTACTGTATCTGACACAAGGAGTTCTTTGTAGAGGCCTGAATTTCAATTTTTACCCCAAGGGGTAAAATCAGTCCATCCCAACAAAGAAAGAAAAAAGATGAGATGTATGTAAGGCATTGTTAAAAAATTCAACATGTAAGCAGAAATCCAGCCCTCTTTTGTAGCTTCAGCTGTTTCCCTGGCAGCAGAACTGTGGTGGTAACACTGATCAAAAATAGAGGGCTCTGGGGAAGGGGCAGAATGGGGCCAGTTCAAAACCTCATTTAATAGTTATTCCCCTGTAAGACATTGCACTAAGGGAAGAGTGCTAAACAGCCTGTTGCTGAATAGATCCTCTTGTCCTCTCATGGTTGAACTATATAGGGATTATAGAGGGACACTTCATTTGCCTCAACAAAGAAGGAGTCCTGTGACACTTTTAAAGACTAACAAATGTATTTATCGCATGAGCTTCCGTGCATAGATCTCACGTCATCAGATGCTTGAAAATGGAAAACTTACAGTATGGGAGGGAAAAATAAAGGCAATGAAATGCAAGTTACAAGATCAAGTCAGACTATTTCAGCAAATCAAACAAGTTGTTTCCATTCAAACAGTGTGGAACAACTGATAAAAAGGTGGGGAGGCAGAGAGAGGGAAAAATCACTTTTTGTAATGAGAAAGCCAGCTCATCTCTCTATTCAAACCCAAGTTAAGGGTGTCAAATTTGCATGTGAATTATAACTCTGCAGTTTCTCTTTGAAGCTTTGATTTGAAGTTAACCTGTTTAAGTACTATACCAGGCATGTCTTTCACAGAGTGAGCAGGGAGATCTAAGTGTTCTCCTATTGGTTTTTGAATGTTGTCATTTCTGATGTCAGATTTGTGTCCACTTATTCTTTTGCACAAACACAGACCAGTTTGTCCAATGTATAAGGCAGAGGGGCATTTCAGCACATGATGGCATATATCACATTGGTGGATGAGCAGATGTATGAGCCCTTGATGGAGCAGCTGGTTTGTTAAGGTCCTATGATGGTGTGATTTGTGCAGATATGGCAGAGTTGGCAATGGGGTTTTTGCAGGGATATGTGCCTGCCTTAGTGTTGCTGTTGTATGGTCTGTAGTTGCTGGTGAATATCTGTTTACGGTTGGGGGGCTGTCTATAAGTGAGGAGCAGTCTGTCTCTTAAGGTTTGAGAGAGTGAGGGATCGTCTTGTAGGATAGGATGTAGATCCTTGATGATGTGCTGCAGAAGTTTGACATGGGGGCTGTTGGTGATGATCAGTGGCATTCTGTTGTTTTCCTTGTTGGACTTGTCATGAAGTATTTGACTTCTTGTTTTGAATAGATCTCTTGAATGTCTGAATCATTACAAAAGGTAATTTCCCTTAAATCATCCTTCTCAGCTTCTGCCTCCTTATTCCACAGTTTGAATCTAAACATCTTATTTACTTCAAAGAGACAATTGTTGTAAAGACTTATGTAACTCATCCTGCACCCACCACATGTTTGTTATAGCATGATCATTTACATCTAACTCTATTGGATTTGTTTGAGCAGTGCACAGAAAAAAAATAGTAGAATTCAGCTCCTTGAAGTGGCACTGTTAATCTGTCTCCTCACTTCCCCAGATGGGTATTGTAGTTTTAAGAAGGCTTGACAGAGATCCTGAAGGTGTCTGTCTTTGTCATTTGCTTCAGTGATGCTCCTTTATGGTCTGAGGGAAAGAATTCCCTTTTCTTGGCACATGCGGATATTCAGCAGCCAGCCTTGGGCAAGATTTGACTGTCACTGCAATGCAATATAACTATCTTGCTGCTCTATACATTGTAAGTATAGGAAACTCTGTGAGAAAATAAGAACATAAAAATGGCCATGACAGGTCCATCTCGCCCAGTATCCTGTCTTTCAACAGTGGCTAATGCCAGGTGCTTTAGAGGGAACAAACAGAACAAGCAATCAATCATCAGCTGATCCATGCCTTGTCATCCACTCCCAGCTTCTGACAGACAGAGGCTAAGGACACTCAGAGCATCATGTTGATTCCCTTCCCATCCTGCCTAACAGTCATTGGTGGACCTATCCTCCAGAAACTTACCTAGTTCTTTTTTGAATCAGTCATTTATTTTTAATAGTGAACCCATTTCAGTATCCAAGAACAGAAAGTTCAAGGAAGCTCCATTTTTTCCTATCTTTTCCTTTCAAGGATGCCCTAGTAAAAATACTTTGTTCCCAAGGCACATGTATGACTTTAAAGATGGGAACGTTAAATAGCAAAAGCTGCATCTCTTCAGAGACTGCCTATTCCCATAAAATGAGTATTTTGAATAATAGCTATTTTCATTTAAAGCTTTATTTATTTATTGTTTTCTTGACAGTCGTTGGCTAGAGCACATAAACTAAAACATTATATGATATTACAAAATGAAGTTTAAGAATCCTGTTCAGTGGAAAGTTGTTTTTTTTTTTAAAGGATTGAATATGTATTAGAAGGAAAGCCAGAACACTTCATTCATTCTCTCTGTTCACCCATTTTTTGTGGGACCTCAACTTGCTTCAAAATGGAATCCAGTTAACATTATATCCCTCCTTTTTCCCCATTACAGTTAAATACCAGCTTTGATTCTGTAATAATTACTTGGAGTTAGCATGTCCATTGCTTTAAAACCTGATTTCCACAATGAATGCAGCTCACAGCTTTGCAGTATGACACATCTGAGCTACTAAACTTCCATTTTGTTTCAATGAATTCTCTATGGGTCTCAAATCCAGAGCCTAATCTGATCTTTTTACCTACAATATAAGACTATTCCTTCAGTGAATTCAATATCTTGTTTTTGTTTCCAAAAGAGCAATCCAAGGATCTGCATCCCAGAACTAGAAAGGAAATGGAAAAGACCTTTATGACAGAGTTAATTTGTTCATTTCATATGAGAACCACTGACATTTCTGTGAACAAGTAGCACATTTTAATAATGCCAACAAATGTTTTTAAAAGTTTCAAAGAGACACTAGCCCTAAATTTAACTTTTGTAAAAGCAGGTTTTGACAAAATCTAAGATCAACTGAAGTGTTTCCAAGAGTCAGTGTATAATTCTAACATTTGTTTATAAAGAAACTTTCCACAACTGTATTCTCCTGGTTAGAAACTGTCAGAACTAACAACTGATGGACTGCCTTTTTTCAGTCAGAGGTGGGGATTGGAATTGGAGAGAAAAAGGGAGAACAAAAGATGAACAAACATAAAGAGGGAAAATATGTTAAGAATTATTTCAGTTTTCATTATCCGTAATGTTGTTAATAACATAGTTAAAGAAATTACTGGATGCCATATAATGTGCCATGGTCCACTGCTCCAGCCTCTCTTCCATCCCCCTCTGAATCAACAAAGAACACTTGGACCCACAGACTTGCAGTCACTTGGGGTTTATTTACAGCATGTCTTTAGAACACACAACATACAGAGCCCTACCTGGGCCCTGCTCAAGGCAAAGGAGACAGACAATCCATCAGTCTGTTCCCTCTCTGTTCTCCCAAACCCTCTGGTCTGGTTATAAGTCTTCTAAGGCCTCCAGGTGAATTGCATCTCATGAGCTAATTAGCCCCCATGAAGCTGCTCTGCCTACCTGAGGGGAGGCAGCTGGGCAGAGATGTTCACTTTAACCCAGAAACCTGGGTTGGGGAACTTGGGATGCCTTTTAGCTAGTTATTCTAGTGTGGTAAGGGGCTGACTTAGGTAGTTCACCCTCCAGCATCCTACCACAGTCCACATCAGAGGCACTTGCTTCAATCTCTCAGCTGGATTCTCAGCTAGTGGATCAGTATAGCTCCACTGATCAATTGACATCAGGTAAGAATCCTAACTCCTCATCTCTGCCCCCCACCACAGCTTCCTGAATAGGAAAGCAAATAAAAAACAAACAAACAAGGAGTCCTGTGGCACTTTTAAACAAATGTATTTATTATAATTATAATAAATAATAAATATAAATAAATTTGTTAGTCTTTAAAAGTGCCACAGGACTCCTTGTTTGTTTTGCTGACCTAGACTAACATAGCTACCACTTGGAAAGCAAATAGAGTCTATGAGGTACCCCAGCCAACATACAGTACCTTACCTGGGCCCTGCTCAAGGCGAAGGAGACAGACAATCCATCAGTCTGTTCTCTCTCTGTTCTCCCAAACCCTCTGGTCTGGTTAAAGGCCTTCTAAGGCCTCCAGGTGAACTGCATCTCATGAGATAATTAGCCCCCGTGAAGCTGCTCCACCTACCAGAGGGGTAGCATCTGTCACAAATACTAAGGACAGAAGAGACTAATATGATCATCTAGTCTGACCTCCTGCATAATGCAGGCCACAAAACCTCACCCATCCACTCTTGCAATAAATCTCTAGCCTATGACTGAGTTATTAAAGTCCTCAAGTCATGGTTTAAAGACTTTAAGGTACAGAGATTCCACCAGCAAAGTGAGCCATGCCCCATGCTACAGAGGAAGGCAAAAAATCTCCATAGCCTTTGCCAACTTGCTCTGGGGGAAAATTCCTTCCCGACCCCAAATATGGCCATCAGTTAAACTCTGAGCATGTGGGGAAGACTCATCAGCAAGACACTCAAGAAAGAATTCTTTGTAATAATTCAGAACCCACCCCATTTAACATCCCATCTCAAGCCATTGGCATATCCATCACCAGTAGTCAAAGACCAGTCAATTACCAAACTAGGCCGTCCCATTATACCACCCCCTTCATAAATCTATCAAGCTTGGTTTTGAAGCCAGCTAGCTTTTTTTGATCTCACTGCCCCCCTTCGAAGGCCATTCCAGAACATCCCCCAAATTTCAAGGCTAAACTTCCTATGAGAATAGTGGGTCCTCCACATACAACTGAATCTGTGATATTACTTGCATTAGGCAGCAGTGATCATGTTTGCCGCATTGGGCCTTTAGTAAACTCAATGGGGAGGGACATTCCCATCTCATAGAATTGGAAGGGACCTCAGGAGGTCATCTTGTTCAACCCACTGCTCAAAGCAGGATCTGTTCCTTTATGGCTCTAAGCACACCATAAACATCTAAACAAACAAACAAAACCAACAATAATTCCCTTTTCCTGTTAGATAAATATCTATACTGTGTCATCCATGTGTATCAAAAATATGGCGGAAATGCTTCCCATCTACAAAAGTGCCATCATAAACTAAAATAAATGCTTAAATACATGTATACAGAATGGAAGGAATTCCTACCCTATACTATGGCAAGGTTGCTGCAGTCAGCAGACTGTTGGAAGGTTGTCTTGCAGTAAAATGTTACTTAATCAGTCAAGGGAAAGAATTCTGCAATTCTATAAACTAGAGATTTGTATGAGCTGGAAATAAAATAGATACATGACAGGAGACAACCTCTGAGAGTCAGAATGCCTGCTATATTTTTCACACTCCACTATGGGCACTTGTCATAAATCCAATTTGGAAAGTAATACTTACATAGCAACAAAAATTCTATGAGAATATGAATGCTTCTCCTAAGGGAAGCATGGTAGAAGAGACTTGATAAAGAATTATTTTGCTATAGAATTCCTGCAGCATTAGGGAGATGAAGGAAGAATAGATAAAATCTGTGGCTAAGCCTGATGCCAAACCCTAGTGGAGCAAACACAGCATCTCTATCACTTGACTGCATATAGGTTTCACCAGTTTACCTAATAAACATAGGCCCTGAGTTGAGGATCCTACCACATCTCCCAAGCTAAGCAGAACCAGGTAAGCACTTCACTGTAGCACTTGAAATTAAGATGTACCGTATTTTTCGGACCATAAGACGCACTTTTTTTCCCCCAAAAGTGGGGGGAAAATGAGGGTGTGTCTTATAGTCCGAATGCTGTCCAGCAAGCAGTGTTCCCTCTAAGGCTACAGCGCCGCGGCTTCTGCTGAGAGCTGGGAGATCGGGTGGCGGCAGAAGCTCCGGAGGAGCTTCTGCTGCCACACGAACCCCTGGAGTGTGCTGGGGGGCCGGCTCCGATTCGAGCCGGCCCCCCCGAGCACAGCCCCCGGGCTCGGCTCTCAGCAGGAGCTGCAGCGCTTAAGCGCCGCGGCTTCTGGGGGATCGGGTGGCGGCAGAAGCTCTGGCGGAGCTTCTGCCGCCACCCGATCCCCTGGAGTGTGCTGGGGGGCCGATTCACCTCTCTTTTCCTACCTTCTCTTTTTTCTTCCTTTCTCTTCCCTTCCTTTTCTCTTCTTCGCCTTCCTTTCTCTTTCCTTCCTTTTCTCTTCTTTGCCTTCCTTTCTCTTCCCTTCCTCTTCTCTTCTTTGCCTTCCTTTCTCTTCCCTTCCTCTTCTCTTCTATTTAGTTTACCGGTAGTATTTTGTTCAGAATATTTTTTTCTTGTTTTCCTGCTCTAAAAACTGGGTGCGTCTTATGGTCAGGTGCGTCTTATGGTCCGAAAAATACGGTAAATTGATGCACACATGGGTAGTAAGGCAGAGTTTATGTGCCTCAGAAACAGGGACTGCGGCACATCAGGAGGCTCACAGCCCCATTGTCGTCCTTCCTGTACCAGGACCACAGCAATCATCTTCCCTTACTCTGGAACACAGGGGAAGTGGCACTGTGATAGGTACACCACACTGGGGATACAGATCAGAGCAAATCTTATGTGCAGTGTTACTTAAATAAATTGTTTAAATTACATTTGATACATTTATATTTGCCCCAAAATGTGCCAATCTAAAGCAAATGAATAATCCTAGCAAAGTCAATGTGCTTAAAGTTAGGAAGGAGACGACATTCTTTGCTGAGTTGGGACCTTTGTTACTGTTTTTATGGGTTCAGTTTTACAAATACAGACTTTATCCCACTTATAAAAACAATACCTAAAAATCAATTAAACTGAATTTTAACTCTGACTTAAGCATGATTGTTACACATTATTAAACCCAGTTACTGAATGACTGTCAGTACCCATGTACCCAGCAAAGTTTTATATTGTACTTTCCACTCACAATATATTCCTCCTGATGTTGAGTCAGCTAGAGGACCTGGCATAAATTCCAATTAAACAATATCCTTTGAATTCCTTTTCACCCTAATAAACAATGCAGAAAAATGTATGGGCAAAGGTGGGTGAGATAATATCTTATATTGGACCAGCTTCTGCTGGTGAGAGAGACAAGTTCAGTGTACTAGTTGTAGCACATAGGTAAATTAGGGAATTTCTTAACAGAAGATTACAGGCTTAATTGGAATCTATTAATCTGTCTTGGTGAGGATTGTTGACACTTGGGGGCAATGGTTGTACCTAATGAGTTAATGAGCTCAATCAGGGAAAGATATCTCATTGGCTTTAAGAGGAAGGCACTTAGGCCATGTACACACTACAGACTTGTCCCACAATAAAAGTTATTGCGGGACAAGCAAGCATTATAATTACAACGCTTTACCACGTCCACACAGCACTCCTAGAGAAAGGAGCATTCACACGCTCCTTTGAATTTTCGCTAGAAGGAGCAGTACATGGTGGGTACCTATCCCACCATGCACTGCCCTGCCAGCCGAAAGGTTGGCAGCAGTTCTGGCTTGAGCCCCAGTCCTGCCCCTGGGGCTCAGATGGACTGGAGCTCCCTTGTGCAGGCGGGGATCAGCTGCTGCCGGCCAGCTGAGCCCTGGCTCAGCCAAGCCCCGCTGCGGCAGCTGAGCCCTGGCTGCAGGGGCTCCAGCTCCCCTGGTGGGGCTCCAGCCCCTGGGCAGCAGAGCCAGGCTCAGCTGCCATGGTGGGGCTCCAGCAGCCGGGCAGCCAAGCCTCGCTGGGCGGCTTGAGCCCGCGGCTGCAGCAGGGCTCCAGTTGCTGGGCAGCCACTGGGTTCAGCAGGACTCAGCTGACTGGCGGTAGCTGAGCCCCACGACCCACTGAGCTTCAGCTGGCCGGAGGCTGAACCCCAGCTGAACCCCAGTCCCTGGTGTGCTCAGCTCCAAGCTCAGCTGGCCAGAGGCTGAGCCCTACTGCCCACCAGAGTCGGGGCTCAGATGGCCGTGGCTGGAGCTGGAGCTGCAGGGCTCAGAGGGGCTCCAGCTGCCAGCCAGCTGAGCCCGGCAGCTGAGTTCCACCACCCACCGGGCTCCAGCTGGCCAGTGGTAGCTGAGCCCCGCTCAGCCCGGTCAGTGGTGGGACTCGGCTGCTGCCAGCAAGCTGAGCCCTGCCACGGCCATGGCTGCAGCTGGGTTCCCACCGGGCAGCTGAGCCCCGCCGCAGCCACCGTGGGGCTGGAGCCAGGTTCAGCTGGGGTCAGCTGACCGGCAGCAGCTGAGCCTCGCTACCCACCGGGCTCTAGCAGGGCTCAGATGGCTGGTGGCACCCGAGCCCCGCTCAGCCCAATCAGGGACGGGGCTTGCCAGCAGCAGCTGAACCCCACCACGGACCAGGCTGAGTGGGGCTCGGCTGCCGCTGGCCAGCGTTGGAGCCTGGTGGGTGGCAGGGCTCAGCTGTCTGGGGCTGGAGCTGGAGCCAGGATTCAGTGGGGCTCCAGCCACTGGCCAGCTGAGCCCTGAGACCGTGCTGGAGGAGCCCAGTTGCCAGCTTGAGCCAAAGTCTGGCTCAAGCCGCTATTTGTCAATTTCACTGCTCTGTTAGAGCAGTGAAATTGACAAATTTGACAGCTCTGGTGTCCCAGAGTGCCCTCGATTGGCACTCTGGGACATTTCTGGAGGCTGTCAAAAATGGAACAAGTGTACACACAGGCTGTACCACAGAACAACTGTTCCGTGGTAAGCCTTACCACCCTTGTTTGGGTGGTTTACATGTTGCGCGGCAAGAGGGCTGTTGCCACGCAACAAGAAGCTTTTGTGTGTGTACAGGCAGATTGTTGTCGCGCAGTAATGAGCCTTACCGCGCGATAACTTTGTAGTGTGTACAAGGCCTCAGAGAATAAACTAGATGTAGTGGAGAAGAGTGGGTACATGGTGCTGCCTGACAATGCCTGTGCTATGTCCTGCAAAGTCTATTATCTAATGATCAAAACTACACATGGGAAAAGAAAGAACTGTGTGTATGTTGTGAATAAGAAACCATACCAATGGGTAGCTAAGGGAACTCTTATTTCCACTGGATCTTAGAAGTCTTTTTTATAGGGGGTGGGACCAGAAATAACCAAATGCTCCAATAGTAATGAGTGACACACACAATCAATTACAATCTGATGTTACACTCTGTTCTTTCATTGTGCTTTTCCTTTCAAATTCCTGTCTATGTGCCTCAACAACATATTGTTGTTATACTGCCTAGTAAAGGTTTTATCTCTAAGTAGCCTAACAATAGATTCTATTCCAGAATAAAAATAGTTCATTGTGAAAGAAAAATCTTTTGTGAGGAAAAAGGTTGAGCAAAACAGATTTATACTCAGTTGTCTTTTGTTTTTAGGCAGTCAGCTAGAAAAGTGCATTTGTCAGTTTACCACTTTAACACAATTCCAGCAAACTATACTCCTGGCCATGCCACATCAGGGTTTGCTTTTGAAGGTTCATCATCTGCCATGGATTTCTGGAAAAAGAACCTTATAGAAATCGTGTTCTAACTAACCTTTATTGTAGATACACCTATAAATACTGGGTGCAATTACAGTTACAGTTTCTGATGGTGACTTGAACTAGAATGTGATGGAGATGGACAAAGAGGGAGATTGCACTCATCAGGTAAGACATTGATTGTAGGTTGCCACATAGACCTGTTGATACAAAATATCTCACTTTCAAAAGATGTGACTGGAGAAATATCTGATCTTATTTTAGTGCAAAGTTTTTTATCTATACACATGGAACGTGTTGGGTTCAGAATTAACAGTGGGTCAGAGAAAGACACAAGGAGAAGTGTGTGTGTGTATATATATATATATATATATATATATATATATATATATATATATATATATAAAACCCCCAAAATATAATCCCCAAAACTTGCTATTTGAAATTAGATATGTTTGTTCAAGCATCCCACACCTGAAATAGAGGGCTAAATTTTGATCCCATTTCTTAGGTGTACATCCAAAGGGACACCAGTGATGCCAGTGAAGTTATTACATGTCCTGGGCCTAGAACTGACCACAGTTACATAAGTGATATTCTGGAGCAGCTCTGTTGACACCAGTGAAGTTGCTCCAGATTTATGATTGTGTATTTGAAAGCTGAATCTGACCCTCAGGAACCGCAATATGTGCTTTCAGGAAAGCTCTCTCTCTCTCTACACACACACACACACACACACACACACACACACACACACACACACACACACACTCTATCTATCTCTCTATCTATACATGCTATTTTGAATAGACTATAGGAAATCCTGTTATGAAAATGTGAAAAAGTTGTTTCTCTAAGATATTGAGAAACTGTTAAAGTGGCTTGGCTGTAATAGTGGATCCAGACTTCGCATGGCTGCAGGACTGTTATCAGGGAAAACAAATTGATACTCCATATGTCAATGAGTTACTGCCTGTCTCTGTGCCCATATATTAAATGAATCATAGAAGTTAGATAGAAAGAATTATTAAATCACTAAGTCCATCTCCTTGCCTCCCAAACAGAGGCTGAATTAGATTTGATCATAGACTTGGAGCCCAGTTCAATTCCCACTGACACTAGTGTAAATTGAAAGTTAACTCTAATGAGGTCAACATTACATTGCTGTGAAATCACTGTCAAGACAGGATCATATTCTTAATTTTGAAATCATACCACTATATTGGACTTTACTCAAGGTATAGGTGGCAACATACAAGTGGAAGTTCTTGCAAGTAATCTTGGACAAGGACAATTCTGCTACAGTGGAGCTGTTCAGAAACAATGGCCTTCAGAAACAACTTTGATAATTACATTTGTTTCTTGCAAAGCTTTTGTGTGGGAGTAAGACTATGGGAATGAGGCATGTGAAAATAAACAGTGTGATGTTATGAACTAAACTAATTGCCACATATCTTCACAGAAAGTACAGTCATAGTGTCATGGGTAGTACCTCTCGTGTATCCCTTTGGGACGAGGGGGGTCATCTCTTCTGTCTCTGACATCCCTCTCCAGCTGTAGGTGTCACTTTAGCACCAGTTTGGGATCCGGGGTCAAGTCTTTCAGCTGCAAGTCTTAGGGACATGGTTCCCCCATCATGGATGTGACTGCAGTCTGAAATAAAGGAAAAGGAAAACAAAATAATCCTGTAACCCACAGAACAGCCTGGGCTCATCCCACTGTTGCTCAGAATGCAAAAAGGTAAATAGTTTCTGCAAAGGGGGCTGAGTTTCTAACCCTCAAGTTTCTAAGGCTATGTCTACACTAGAAAAAGTTAGGTCAACTGTAAGTCAACTTAATAAGGTCGTCTTTAAGTCGACTTAAAGTTGATCTTATTAAAGTCGACTTAACAAAGTGGACTAAGTTGACTTAGCTTTAAGTCGACTTAGTCCACTTTGTTAAGTCAACCTACCCATCCTTAAGTGGACTTAATAAAGTCCACTTAAGGGTTACTCCTTAAGTTGACTTAAATTGCCAGTGTAAACATAGCCTAAGAGGCTTATGCTGAGCATCTTGGGGGTCTAATGAAAAGCAAATCAAATAAAGTAAAAGTGGTCTCTTTTCCTCTTAGGAGGGTCCAGGTGGGAGCATCTATATGAGTAAGTAGTCCCTGCTCTGTGAAGCCAAGGAGTTCTGTGCTTCCTTCTGAAGGCCATCATCCAAAGGGCTTGAAGCCTCCCTTTTAAAGACCTGTCCCCCGCCACATTTGACAGCCCTTACAGATGCACCAGGTTGATTCTGATTATGCCCAAAGGAGCTCTCTAAGTCCTTCCTGACTGTGATGTGAACTTCTCCCACCAAATAACCCACCCTTCATGACAGAGCAGATGACCCCTATCAGATCTCAATTCTTCTACTTCCTGTGTAAGGAAATCCACAGTGCTGTGTTTGTTTTGGCATTATGTTTAATCCTAGATCAATTGGGTTGGAGAGCTAAGACCATTGCTTAATATGGATGATCATTGGTTTTAGACAGTAGTTGGGTTGTGTGTGGTGCATAATGAGGAAAAGGGGTTACCCTGTAAATAATACCAAAGGGGCCTCTATGGACTATAGCCCATATGACCACTGGTATCTCCTTTTCAATCACAGAGTAGGCCTTCTCCCTAGGGAACAGCTTCCTGTTTAAGTACAGAATGTGGTGCTCCTCACTGTTCACTGTCTCTGATGTACAGAATCCATGACTATATGTGAGGTGTCTGCAAAGTGAATTTTTGAGAAATCCAGATTGAAGAGGACTGTCACGTAACACAACCCCTTTTTCAAAGTGTTTAGGGCCTTTCCATAGTTGCCACATCAGTGGATCTTCTTCAGGCTACAACCTTTTCTTATAGCCATCAGAGGGACCATGATGGTTGTGAAACAAGTAACAAATTGCCTGTGATAGCCAGCTAACTCAAGGAAGTATCTTGTGTGTTTCTGCGTTCAAGGAAAAGGACAAGCCACTAGTGTCTGTGCACATGGCTAATTACTGCCCTAAAATGTCCTTCTCAGATGTTAAACTCAGTTAGTGATTGCTTTATTCACCATTTTGCATTAAGCTGGATTGGCCATAACACATGCTTCAAACAGTGATTGAAGAACTGATCATATTTGTTGCAGGGGTTCATCACTCCCTGGGCACCAGGTCCATGAAATATTGAAATATTACAGCTGCATCATATAAGCTGAAGGGCATAAGTCTGAAGTGCTAGAGCCTGAAGAGTGATGAGAAGGCTGTTTTTTTTCTTGCAATGCAGCTGAGAAGGTGATCTGCAAAAATCTTTTTGTAAGATCTAAAGTACCAATATATATAGCTGGTAGCCCCAAGATATTTCAATAGCTGGTCCCTCAACGCATTGGTTACAAGTCAGACTTGAAGATTGCATTCATTTTTCAGAAGACTATGCAGAAGTGTATTGGGTTTTGAGAAAAGAACAATGGGATTTTGCCAGTCACTTTGGGTATGTCTACACTTGCAAGTTAGGTCGACGTAAGGAGGCTTAAGTCGACCTAACTTAGTCCCCGTCCACACCAGGCTTTCATTAAGTCGACTTAAGAAATTCCTTAAGTTGACTTAATGAAAGCTTAAGTCAACTTAATAAGAACCACCGGGTAGGTCGACCTAACCCTCCTTATGTCGACCTAACCCTTTTTTAGGTTGACCTAAGCACAGTGTTGACGCTTCAGTCTATTTTGTTAAGTTGACCTAAGGGTAATTAGGTCGACTTAACAAAGTGGACTTAGTCCACGTGCATGGACATCACTTTGTTAAGTCGACTTAATAAGGTCAACGTTATTAAGTCGACTTAACAAAGTCGACCTAACTTTTTGTAGTGTAGACATAGCCTTTGGGACTCTTTGATTACACCTAGATTCACCATAGCTTGCAACTCCCACATCTTCCAAGGTAAGGGTTCTCTCTAATCTGTTGTTTCAGGATTGTCTCAATGTGGTGGTGTATCAGACAGGTCCTGACAAGTGTAGAGGAGAATACATGGGGTCAGCAGGCCTCAAGATGTAAAGCCTCTCCCATTGCATCTGTATATTATAAGGAGGAGGCAGGATGGTCTTGTTGTCCAGGAACATGCCTGGGAGTCAAGAGACATGAAATTACAATCAGGATAGCAATAACAGGGTTTGAGGTCAAATAGTCTACGGCAGAAATAGGAAAAAAATTGTGCCTCGGGTGCTCTAGCTGAAAGTGATATTTGAGTTTCAGCTATTATTTATAATGTCCTGATATCCTTTGTTAGAAGGTGTTGTATTATTACAACTCAGTGTGATACTTGGCCTTGAAGAACTGAAGAACCACTTCAGTTCAGAGTCAAAGAGAGAAGCAAACTATTCAGATTGAGGTCTTCACAATGTACTGTCAACTATGTACTACTAAGACACAAAGATATCTATAGTACGTGAGAATTGCCAAGAACCTTCCCTGTCATGAGAACCTTTCACTCTGATTTTATAGCTGTCTTCAACTCCATTTGCCATAATGGTCCAAAATTTCTTCTGCATAAATTTATTCATCTCTATTGACTTTAGTGGAGCAATCTCAAACTAGGTTAGCAGAGAATTTGTTCCAGTATATCCATTCCTCTGCCTCTCTTTTCTAGTCACCCAGCGGAAATGCAGGGGGTTTTCTACCTGTCTAGTCTGCTTCTAGTGACAGAGAAGGATCCTGAAGACTTTGGCGCATTTGCTCAGAACTACTTGTACTACTTCACATGGACCTAACGAGAATCTCTTGAGACCAGCTAAACCAAGAAGAGCTTTGATAAAACTTATGAGCTACATGAAAAGTTCCAATAGCTTGCTTGCAGCTACAGAGAGTAAAAGAGCACCAACCAGACTTGGTCTGAGTGAATTTTAACAGACTATGCAGTTCCAAAGAAACTGAAACACTTCACAAAGTGTTCAAACATCCCATTTCAATATTTTTGGGACAAACATTTTAATTTTTCATTTTGAAATAACTTTAATTCAAAAATTTTTATGTTTTTTATTATAATAAAAAATAAAGAGCAAACATTTTGATTGTGTTGAAATGAAATATTTCAACTGGTCCCAAACAAATGTGTTTTTTCTAGACTTGCCCTTTGTGGTGAATTTTGAACTTTTCACTTTCTGTGTCAGTTCATCCTGAAGCCATTATTTTTTTTAAAAAATCTCAAAACCCTGTCACGAAACACAACTTCCATCCTCTGCACAGGTTTAAAAACAACTGTGTAAGGATTTCACAATTTGGTCATTTATTTCTTAGCTAAGTTAACAACTGAAACAATTTCATTATGTAAAAGAAAAGAGGGAACAGTAGAGCATCTGAGATAGACCAGAGTTGTTCAAAAGTGCATTTGACTAAATGTATGTAAGTGGTGGGGTTGCATTTTTTTCTTTTGTTAACCCAGTGAAGGTTACCCCTATATGATAGTTCCTTCTAGAGGTATACCACTGCCATTGTTTCCCTTCACTATGATACAGGGCCCTTTTACAACTCTTCCCCCATAACTGCTGTGAAAACTTCTTAAAAAACTTTATTTTCACTTGCCCCATTCTTCCTCTCAAATGCTACAGTAGAAGCTCTTATTTTATATATATTTGCCAAGCATTTCTGATGTAGTTTTATAAATCCCAGGGTTGACTTGCGACTTACATCAGGTCATGAAGCAAACAGAAAGCAGAAGAAAAATACTAGCTTCCCTCTCCCTAGCCACTGAATCTGTCTTTTATAAAATTGCAGACATATTATTGAACTACTATAGTCTTTTCTTAGGGCAAAAGTTCAAGAATTTACTTGCATTTTCACCTGCCTTTCACACGATACAATTCTCAGCATTTGATATTCCTCCCAAAGGCAATACTGGTCACTTCCAAATGTTTTCAGAAAGATCAATGAAGTTTGTGGATTGGGTTTGCAGAAGAACTGTCTTTTTTGCAGTGCTGCTTATTACAGTAGAGTTAATGCCCTATTTCAGAGCTTTTATAATGTTTAAAGAATAACCTTCATTGATTAAGAAAAAATTCTTTAGATATTAAGGCCTTCCCTTACTCCATAGTATAAAGAGTGTGTCAGTTGCTGGAGCACGATGGCATGGTAGGATTGGCTTGCAATTAAATGAATCTTAGTAGAGGTAGCAATTTCACATGTCAAAAATAACATTTGATACCTGCTTCACTCATCACCACTTCTCATATATTCCTGCAACAAGAGCAGTGGAAGTTAGCACTTCTCATTAGAACTCTCAGATGCTACCCCATTAACATGCTGTAATACCTATTTGAAGATAGCAATTGGGTCTTCTCTGCACTGAGGATTTAGCCTTCATTGCAGCCATTGGTGTCCACCCAATAGAGTAACTGCACCAGAGGAAACCCATAGTGTAGACAGGCCAAGCTGCTATTTACATTGATGTAGATTATCCATCCTTGTGACTGGACTAAGCTCCACTGGTGTCAGTATCAATTATATCTGTTGACACTACAGGTTGCACAGATGTAGCTATACTGAATACTGCAACTGAGGCCAACCCCTAGTGTAGACATGACCAGGTCTGGAATTTGGTCACATACAGAAGTAGTATAGCTTTTCCCTGGCAGCAAAACTGTCTCATAGCTTTAGAGTCATAAATACAAATGAACATTTCAATTTTTAATATGACAGAATGCTGCATTAGGGCCTGGGAAAAATAGGCCACTTTATTTCATTACAGAAATCTAAAGTTTCAAAATCCTTCCAAATGAATTTCCATATTTTATTCATAGATAGTTGGATGTACATGTATATTTGAGTATATTCACAGAGGGGGAAATTTATCCCTGTGCAAAGAGACAAGAGAAGGTACCCATTGAGGGATTTGAATAGTGCTTAAGCCTCGTGTTCTCAGAATCATAGCAAACTCCACCCTTTGGGGGGGGGGGATTTTTTCTGAAGCTAGTGTGCTGGTTTGGAAGAAACGGGTACAGTTTCCCTTCAAACACTCTTGTAAAATAACTGTCCCAAGGTCCTGATTTCCTTTATTGAACAAAAATCCTTGACAGAGTGCCCAAATTTCTAAGAACTGAGGATAGTTCCTTTGGGACCTCTATGTTAGTAGATCTATATGCAGTCAGCCATTTCCCTCATGTCTATGAATTGGAAGGAGTTATTCCTTGCAATATGGATTATAACTTGTGTTTATAAAAATGTTCAGGATGGCATTACTACGCAGATAGATGTTTTTCTCATATTGTGTATTTCATCTAAACAGATCCTATTTCATCTAGCCATCATAAATGGGGTAGTTATACAGAACTGCAAGTATATGATCTGATCTCTGGGTTGCTGTCATCATCACTACCATTAAATTTACATGTGTTTCAGAGGTCAGCACTGGGAACATTGTGCTAGAATTGAGCTCTGCATCACCTGACATATCCAAGAGTAGATTAAAGTGTTTTTTGAAATGGGCAGTCTTGAACAGTGTAGGACTTCATTAGGAAGCACAGAAGAGAACACAAATGCAGATGCTATAAGTTAACGGTTTAAAATTATTCAGAAAACAAAGGCATTTTTAAAGGCTGAATAAAAAAGAAGCCACTTAGAATATATTTTTATAACGTCAGTCTCTGCCAGGGAAAGAGGGTCAAATGTTTCAGTAAATTATTTTAAAATACAGTCATGTGAAGAAAATTTTATAGTTTGATCTGCTTGTTTGTTTCAAAGAAAACTTTTCAATTTGTAGAACCCCATTAGTAAGTAGGAAAATACCTTTTCTTTTCTTGTGGATTTTTATGCCTTTTCCATTTGGCAAACATTATTTTCTTTCCTCCTCTCTCCCTCTCTTTCCCTCCAGTCCCAGATCAATCTCTTCTGTTTCTAATGGGGAAGTTTAAATGTATGTGGCTTCTCAGTTTGCTTACTTGTTTTCACCATCATCAACAACATTGGCACAGCTCTAGGAACTGGGTTTGTTTATTATTGGGGGCAGAACATGCAGACAGACAAGCAGAGCACAAAACATTGTGTTTGCATGTCTGCAATAAAGACAGTAGCTTTTTGACAGACAGGTGCATTAAAGTAGAATGGTATATTTTAAATGAAAAGGGAGGAAAATAAAATTTGTGAGCTGAATACTCCCACTAATCACTTCTCATTGCATCTGGACATCATAAGGAAGCCAGTGTAGTGATCTAATCATGGGTGTTACACTGCTAGTGGCTTGTTCTATTAGAAAGTTGGCAGCCAGCTGCATACTATACTAACATACTTAGTTTAGTAGTATACTTCAAGACGGCTATGTCTACACTTGTAATTTTAAGTCGACTTTAACTAAGTCGACTTAACTAAGTCGACAAAGTCAACTTAGTTAAGTTGACATTGAGTCTACACTTAAAATTAAAGTCGACTTTGAGGGGAACTTACAAAGTCGACCTAGTGCGTCCACACTGGATGCCTAGGTTGACTTGTAGGGGCTAGGGGGACCTAGGGTAGGTCCACGGGGGGCACCCCTTGCCCAGTGCCAGAGGGCTCAGCCTTTGCCCCATTGTACATAGGTACAATGGGGCAAAGGGGGACAGGGACCCTGGAGGGCATAGGGGCAGGGTGGGCAGGGCTCTGCCTTGCCCTGTGTGGGGGGGCATGCCAGGCTCCTCCTGTGCCACCCCCGGCAGGGAGGGCATTGGTGTAGTCCTGGGGTAGCCCTAAGTCGACTTAGGGCTACCCCATGTCTACACTGGCTTAAGTCAACTCTAGGGAGTCGACTTAAGCCCTAAGTCAAATTAAAACGAGGTTTAATAATGTCGACTTAATTTTCATTAAGTCGACTTTATTTTCCTTAAGTCAACTTAAGCAAGCTGCTTAAGTTGACTTAAGGAAACTGTAGTGTAGACGCAGAGTAAATTAAGTCGACTTAAGCAAGCTTAAGTCGACTTAATTTACAAGTGTAGACGCAGCCGATGGCATTTAAAGGTAGAACTAAGTAGACCATACTACTGTAGTCTAAAGTGAGGATGGAGAGAGGTTTGAAAGACTATCAGATCTGTTTTAGTTAGGAAAGAAATCACATCATCTTGATCAGACAGTGTTGAACAAAGGTACATTGGGTCACCACTGCTCATCAAAGAGTAGTGAGGGATCCTAGAGAAAAGGAAGCAGAAGATGGGAAAATATTACTGCCATCACATGTTACAGATGCCAATGTCTAGTGCTCTAAATGTTTCCATCTGCCAACAAACATCTCAAGTACAGAATACAAGTTTGGTGAGTTTGAAGCCATAGAGCTGAATATCTTCAGCATACTGATAACACTCAAACTCAGAACATTTAATGATTTCCTAGTAGCTTTTTATATATACATTCAAGGCTGATTCATGCAAACCAAGGGATCTTGGCTTAAGTCATTCAGTCCCATATATACATTTAAAGTATAAATTACTATTTTGTCATATTTGTTGTTGTTTTTGTTATAATGCTTCTAGCTTTATTTTGGAATGTTCTGAATTTCCAGATGACTTGGGGGGTGGGGGACAGAATTAAATACTATGTATTTCCGCAGATTTGAATGTCATATCTGGTGTTGGATGCCTAAAAGATATCTTACCCTGTATATTAATCAAGGAGTCTAGTGGCACTTTTAAAGACTAACAAAGTGCCACTTGAGAGGGCCATCCCTAAGGGGGGGCAGGGCCCATGGTCAATCAGCCTGTGTGGGGCCCCCAGCCCTCCTACTCCCCTGTGTTGGGGAGGGAGGTGGGGAGGCCCAGAGAGGCTGGGGCCTGTGCACCCGCCCCTCCCCTGAGCCAGCTGCTCTGCCTCCGGGGGCAGGGTGGGCTGGCCCAGAGACCCAGCTCTGCTTCACTACCCCACCCCTGGGCCTGCCTGCTCCGCTGAAGGCAGTGGAGAGCAGGCAGGCCAAAGCATGGCAGGGGAGGGGGGGCCTACAGCGTGGGCCCCGCACTGCCCTGCTGGGAGCGGGACAACGCGGGGCCCATGCAACTGCGGGGCTCGGGGCAATCGCCCCGTTTGCCCTTCCTCTCCCCTGAGGACGGCTCTGCTACTCATTTGTTTTGCTGAACTCTACTAACACGGCTACCCGTTTGGAACTTGTCCTTTGTATATTGTTAATGCTATTTCAGAAAGCAAGCTACCTGTTCAAACTGTTGGCACTACCTTTGTTATTGCTGCTTGTTGTGGCTACACTGTCATTTTCTGCTGGCACACCTTTAAAGCTCCTTGCGCTCCAGATGGTATCTTTAAAGAAAGGAAAATTACTTACTTTGTAATTCTTCTTCTTTGAAGATATCATCTTGAAAGATTCTCACTCCTCCCACTGATAAGGTTATCTTTCATGAGGCTTTTCTCTCACACTGTTTTTATCTTTCCCTGAGGCACATTTTTGATAATCTGAAATTTGTGTTTCATTCAGGGAGCTTTGCTCCTGCTAAGAAGGAGAAACTGAACAGAACATTCCAAAGGGGTAGCCGTGTTAGTCTATTGTAGAAAGACAAAAGAGTCTTGTGGCACTTTTAAAGACTAACAGATTTATTAATCGCATGAGCTTTCGTGGGAGAAAATCCCACTTCGTCAGACGCTTTGAACAGAACATAAATTTCATAGGCTATGTTTACACTGGCAAGTTATTTCGAATTAAGGAGGCTTAATTTGAACTAACTAAAGCCATGGCTACACTAGGCTTTAGTTAGTTCAAATCAAGGGCTTCCTTAATTCGAACTAATAAATTTGAATAGGGTATTTGAACTAAAGGGTTAATTCGAACTAGTTAGTTTGAATTAACCAATGTGTCCATATTAATTGGAACTAATTTCTTAGTTCGAACTAACCGGCCATTGAAATGAAAGGGGATCATTAATTCGAAGTAAGCAAGTGCCATGAATGGCTCTTGCTTAGTTCGAATTAAGCTAATTCAAACTAACTAAAATTAGTTCGAATTAGTTAGTTCAAACTAACTAATTGGAACTAATTTTAGCAAGTGTAGACATAGCCACAGAGTTTAAGGCCAGAAGAGGCTAGGTCATCTAGTCTGACCTCCTATATGTCTCAGGCCATTACATTTCACCTAATTACCTCTGTATTGAGCCCAGTAACATTGCTTGTATTTGGCTAAAGCATATCCTCTAGAATGGTACACAGTCCCAATTCGAAGACATCAAGAGATGGATCACTTTCCTTGGTGGTTTGTTCCAGTGGTTAATCACCCTAGAAAAATGCATACCTTATTGCCAATTTGAATGTGTCTGCCTTTAGCTTCAAGTCATTGGGTGCGTCTACATTTAAAATTAAGTCGACTTAAGCTTGCTTAAATCAACTTAATTTAATCTGCGTCTACACTACAATTTCCTTAAGTCGACTTAAGGAAATTTTAAGTCGACTTTATAAAACCTCATTTAAAATTGACTTTACTGGCTAAGTCAACTTAGCCAGCGAGGATGCAGATTAGCCCTAAATCGAATTAAAGTCAATTTAAAAGGCTCCAGGGCTCCCACACTGCCCTCCCTGCCAGGGTGGCTGGCACAGCCAGAGGCTGGTGTGCCCCCCCACAGGGCAGGACACAGCCCTGCCCACCCAACTCCTATGCCCTGCCAGTGTCTCTGTCCTGCTCAGCCCCCATTGTACCCAGGTACAATGAGAGAAATGCTGAGCCCCCTGGTACTTGGCAAGGGGTGCCCCCCCACTACCGTGGACCAGTCCCAGGTCCACCTAGCCCCTAGAAGTCGACTTAGGCGTCCAGTGTGGATGCTCTAAGTCGATTTGGCAAGGTCCCCTTTAAATCGACTTAATTTTTGAGTGTGGACATGCTAAGTCAACTTATTTAGCCAAGTGTAGACATAGCCACTGGTTCTTGTTATGCCTTTCTCAGCTAGATAAAATAGCCCTTTAATATCTGTGAAGTTTGAGTAATCTAATCACCTAGTCTGTAGTCACCTTTTAATCTTCTTTTTGATAAACTAAACAGGTTGAGCTCTTTAAGTCTGTCACTGCAAGGCATTTTCTACAGTCCTCAAATAATTTTGGACCTCTTTTCTGAATCTACTTCCCTATATATACATCCAAGGATCACATTAGCACCTTTTCCCCTGCATCACAGCAGGCACTCACTTTCAATTTTTTGTCCTGTTTGACTCCTAAATCCATTTCATAGTCACTTCTTTCCCAGAGGCAGTCCCCTATTCTGTAATTATGGTCTGAATTCATAGCTCCTAGATGCATAATTTAGCATTTTGCAATATTAAAATACATTTTATTCACATTTAAAGGACATTTATGATTGGCAAGGGGTGGAATACACTAGGTATCAGGGAACCTCACTTTTACTAAGCCCTCCTAAAACTGGCCTCAACAGCCAAAATATCAAAAGAATAGGGACCTGAACTAGTCCTGCTCTAAAGGAGCTAAAACCCCAAAATGTGAGTCTTCCAAAGGAAGCTGAATCATATGGTAAGCAATTTTCCCCATATAACTGTTTTTCAGAAGGAAATAATAGCATACAGATGTTGGCCCTACTCCATCTTGTCTTACTCTAGCCCTATTTCATTTTGTTGATGATTACAGAGCACAGTTGGAAATGACAATGATGAAGCTGATGGCAACAGTTTATGTGGTTTAAGAAAGACAAGAGGAGTCAAAGTCACTGCAAAATACATTCTTCCATTAGAATGTGAAAAAGCAGAGATCTCCAACCCTACAAACACCCCAGACTGCTCTTCTCTCCAAAGTGCAACTGGCCATACAGAACAACCGGCAAGTCCACTCCTTCAAAAACCATGTAATTTCCCTAAAATGCAAGACCAAAAGGGGGGGAAAAACGAGTCCTTTCCTACAGAAGTCAATGTGAAAGAGAATATATTGGGGAAAACAGAAGACGTCCACAAAGATGATGAGGAGGGGAGAAGAATGGTAGAAAGAAAGGCAGAGAAACCTGAGGAAATACAGACATTGAGCAAAAGGAATCAGCCTTTGGGAACAGAGCCTGAAAGCAAAGAAGAAAAATCTAAGGGTTTAGATACAGGAAGCAGAGAAGATAAATCTGGGGTGACAGAAACAGCAAGTTATGAGAATAAATGTAGAAGAACAGAGGATGAAGAAAAGAATGACAAGCTCTATGCAACAGAGAAAGAAAATAAAGGTAGTTATTTAGCAACCCAGGAAGAAGGCACTGAAGAATCTTTCACACTGGGGTCTGGAGTTTCCAAACAAACATTACAAGAGCTGAAAAACTTGCTGAGAAACAGTCCTCTGCTTGGTAAGAGGGCCAAATACACTGGCAAGCCCACCAGAACTTCTTCCCAAAATCTACCAAAACCAAGTGAAAAAACTGTCAACAAACAGGGTAGATCATTTGAGTCTTTTCTTCTCCATTTTGAAGGGGAGAATCGAAAACTCCCCAGTATAGGCAATCATGTAATAGGGCTGCCAACCAAGTCTCTCTTGGGTCACACCTCAGCTGGGTCTGATCAGCAGCAAACAGAAGGCAGCAACACGGAGCATCCCATAATGAGAGAACCGCCACCTTTTAAAAACACAGGCAGCACTCCAGGAATTAAATTCAACCCTTCTCCTGACCAGACTGGTAAGAAGTTAAAGTATCACCTACTGTTCCAATCAAGAACACCATTTAATTGTAAAAAACAACAACAACAAAACCCCAAATCCCTTGTTAGAATTCATGTTAGACAATTGGCAATAGCAGTAACCAAATATATGACTGAACCTGATCAAAATTTTTATATTACTTCCGGCCTGCTTCTTCCAAAGCAAGGGGTTTATAAAGCCAGAAGCTGCCATGCCCAAGTGGTCATGTCTTGTTCACTAAAAACTGAATTTTTTTCTCATTTTAAATGAACACAGACAACATTTCCCATAAGTCTGCTAGTCACTAGAAAGCCTTGAAAGCTGCTGAGTTCCTTGAAATTTCCTTTTTGTTAACATTTCCAGCAGTGACAATTCCTCCCATGTAGGGATGATGCTTTCAATTATTAGTCCTAAGAGAAGACTGGAATTCAAAAACATTTAATGTGAAGAAAAGTAAGTGAAGCAGAGAGTTTATACATATCTTCTTGCTGTTCAATAAGGCCATTTGGGAAGCATTTGTAAAGCCAATTAATTGCTACGATAGACTGTGGTTTCTTTGAAGTAATAAAAATTAAACTACTGGGGTAGCTGGATCAGTAAACTGAAAGTTATTATTAGCTGTAATAGCATAATGAGCCTCGGCAGGTTAGTTGTTATTCTGGGAAGTGGTCAACAACATAAACAATGTTGTTAGTGGGATAGGTGCCAGACTAATAAGACTGTAGGAGGACAATACTCAGATTGCTTCATTAGCTTTTAAGACAGGGCAAACAATGTCCATCTATGAGATGCTTTTACCAAAGTTAGAAAATAATCTTACCCTTGCCAACAGTTGATGTAATTGTATCCATAGTTTAATATCATCTGACTCATTATAAAGCTATCTAACATTTAAAAATTCTGCCTTCTGAAGTGTAGAGGATTTGCTAAACATGCTCTGACAAATAGGCAATTTGAAGATGACAAACAATTCAAACTACAGAATGATTTTTTTGGTAGTCATAACATAATCACCCAAGTTAAATTCTGGACGGGACCCTTGGATGCACGAGCAGTTATGCACTGCTACTTTTGAGTGAATTACATCTCATAAGGTAGCCTTTTAAGGAAAGGATGCTTCAAAAGTATTGAACAATGAAAATATATATTGCGATCAGCTTTCACTGTGATTATGTTTAATGAATGAGATCAGTAGACAGCCAAGCGGATTTTTTTTCTGCATAGATTAGATCCTCTTTCCCATCTAGATTATTTTATGTATTTGCATTAATAAAAGGCCAGTGGAAATCATTGCCAAGTCCTTCAGATTGCACTATTTTCCCTTTAATTCATATAGCTAATTATAAATTGCAAAATGAAAATAGGAATAACTTCTTCAGTGTTCCATCAGTCCTTCTTACTTCATAAATGTGTGCTATTTTAGTCTCCAACTGACCAACTGCATCATCATACACAGCATTGTAGCTATAATAGACCTAGGATATTAGGAAGACAACGTGGGTGAGGTAATATCTTTTATTGGATCAACTTCTGTTGGTGAGAGAGCTGGCTTTCAAGCTGTTCTTTAGACCTAACTTGTGTAAGCTCAAAAGTCGGTTTCTCTCAACAACATAACTTGGTCCAACAAAAGATATTAATTCACCCACCTTGTCTTAAATGCATCGTTGACCATTATGCAAATTATAGTTAAAAAGCCTAGCTTAGGAAGCTATAAGGAAAGGGAGAGCTTGTTTTACCAAATGTAAAACTCACCTGGCTTTAAAAACGCAGCTCAGAATTCTTGATAGTCCAAGTTTCATTTGCTTTTGGTGATGCATAAGTTCTATGTTCCTGCATATTTTCTATTCATTTGCACTGATGCTGCTTTCCCAGAGATAGGGCAAATATTATTTAAAAAAGAATTTTTTTTTTTGCATAGCAATTGTTTCCACAGAATTAGAAATATATAGTTTGAAATTTGATTTTCATTGAAAAACTAGCAGCTAAATTAAGGAGAAAAAGTTTTACAATACTAAAAAAGTTTGACGAAATCCAAAATATTACAGTTTACCTATTCTTACAAAGTATTTGTAACTCTTGCTGTCTTTACTCAGTCCTTAACCAATATTCCATTGGCTCCAACAGCAGTGGTATTAGTTTAAAGAGTATGAGATTTATTCCAGAATCATAGGGCTGGAAGGGACCTAATGAGGTCATCTAGTCCAACCCCCTGCTAAAAGCATGACCACTCCCACTAAATCATCCCAGCCAGGGTTTTGCCTAACTGAACCTTAAATATCTCCAAAGACAGAGATTCCACCACCTCCCTAGGTAACCCATTCCAATGTTTCACCACCCTCCTAGTGAGAAAGCTTTTCCTAATAACCAATCTCCACCTCCCCAGCTGTAACTTGAAACCATTGTTCCTTGTTCCTCTGTTACTACCGAGAAGAACCTAGCTCCCTCTTTTTTGGAGAACCCCTTCAAGTAGTTGAAGGTTGCTATCAAATCCCCCCTCAGTCTTCTCTTCTGTAGACTAAATAAGCCTAGTTCCTTCAGTCTCTCCTCGTAAGTCATGTGCCACAGCCCCCTAATCATTTTCGTTGCCCTCCACTGGACTCTTCCTAATTTGTCCACATCCTTTGTGTAGTGGGGAGCCCAAATGTTTTCTTTTATAATTAAAATGTATCCATTTTTATTTTATTTGGCTAAGAGCCTTAGTCAGAACCTCAGATCTGAGCACAAGTTTTGGGGAGTTTGAAATGAGAACCCTTATTTTGCAAATGCTTCATATCCTGAAACTGGGTCAAACCAAAAGTTCCGATCCAAAACTTTCCCAACTTTGGGGAGTTAAAATCTATATATGGAATCAAACTGTGTCTTCTGTCTAGCTTTACTGTGGAGTCAAACATGTTAGATAATTGAAATACTATAATTTATCATAACTTTCTAAGAACCAAGTGATTGTTAATATACTGGACACAACATATGCTTGGAACTTGATGACAAAAGCAAGGACAGAGCTCTGATCTTACTGTTCTAATACCACAGGGTTCTATCATTTGAATAAAGGAAAACCTCCTGTGGCAGTCAGCTACAGAGGGCCTGTGGCACATAGCTGTGAAATTCTTATTCCATTCAATACAGAGGAGTAAAATACATCCACTTTGCTAACAACCCTCTAAAAATAGCTAGACTTCTCATCCTTCCCTTTAAGATTTTGCAAATTGAGTAATACAGGCAGACACTGTATTTCTCCCGCTCACTGTTATTGTCCTGCACACATTAATATCTTCTAGGCAGAAAAAAGTCAGAACTGAGACAAAAGAAGAGTGATCAGATTCATAGTCAATCATGGGGGGAAAAGTTCTTTGACCTAGAAAATCAAGCAAGACGTTTCAGCCAGCAAGAGAAATTATTCCCTGGACATTATCAATTTAACCAGATCTGAAACTACAGCTCCTTGGCTATGTCTACACTGGCAGTTTAAGTCGACTTAAGGAGGCTTAAGTCGACTTAAACAAAGTTGCGTCCATTTCATTAAGTTGACTTAAGAAGTTCCTTAAGTCAACTTAATGAATGCTTAAGTTGACTTACTAAGAACTGTGGGGTAGGTCGACTTAAGCTTGCTTAGGTCAACCTAACCCTTCTTTAGGTCGACCTAAGCCCAGTGTGGACGTTTAAGTCCACTTTGTTAAGTCGACCTAAAGGCAGTTAGGTCGACTTAACAAAGTGGACTTAGTCCACGTCCCTGGACAGCACTTTGTTAAGTCAACTTAATAAGGTCGATTTAGGGAGACAGGTAGAAAGAGAGGCTGTCTGACACTGAGGAGATAAAAGTTTTTGTGTATACAGTATAATATATAATCAGTCTAAAGGCAATTTGGAATGTAATATGACCACTTCCTTTCACTTGTCTCACTTTAAAATATTTACTAATACTGAAAACTGATGGTTGTGCCAAATTCTGAAGTTTTTACTTAGTTCTTCAGTTCTTGTTTTGTCAGCGCTCCCATTGACCTCAGGTACACACATACCAAAAATGCAGGAATGGAGTGGTGTGCTCTGTAATTTCTTTTCAGGGAAATTTCTGTCCTTTTTTGTGACTACTTTATATAAGAACTCAATGGGGTTCTTGGATGAAGTGTGTTTTACGGAGGAATAATTGGTGGAAAAAACTTTAGAGTTGAAGTACCAAGGCTCAAAAAATAAGAGTGGGTTAAGCACATAAAGCAGAAAGATGGGTAGCTTAGGGTGGGGTGAGGCAGGTCAGGGTAGAATGGAAAGAAATGTGCATAGAGCGGAACTGTAGGCAGAAGCAAGGTTGGAAGCAAGGCCATGATGGATAAATTTGATCTCGAAGGTGCAAAAGGAAGCTATTGTTTTTCATACTCATAAATTTACATTTGTGTAGCAATGTACTTGCCTCAGGATTCCAAAGCACTTCATAAACTGCAGATTCAGATTGGAAATGTAAAAGCAGCCCATACCAATGGCTATTTCACCAGTGATTGAAAGATATATAGCTCAAAATGCATTTGGAACCCACTGGAGTTAGTGAATATTGATTCTACTGAAGTGACGGATCTTCATCAGATCCAAATTTCTAGGTAGCTTAATCAGTGTGGTGCTGCTATATGAAGAACATAGGAGAAGGCAGAACAAAAGAAGCCCATAAAAGGGGTATGAATGCCGAGTCCCATGAAGCACAGGTTTGTGAGAATGCCCTATGTCCCAGTGGTGAGGGGTCTAAAGGAGGGGGTAAGACAGGATCAGTGTTTACTATGTGGACCCTGTAGAAGAGAATCAGAGGAGCCAGTGTAGTAGCAGCTGAGGACATACTTTGGTGCCACTTTACAGCTCATCTCTCTCAACATTTCAGGTGGCTAAAGCAGACCACAATTGGTCACTGCCCTGCTGCAGCCGATGGTGCCAACACCTCACCCATCAAATCTGTGCCCCATTGAGGTCCCACTTTCCAGCCTAGTACTCCCAGGTGCTGTGTCACTCACCATCCCTGAGCTCCCCTGCAGCCACTCCCAGAATCCCCAGCAGCTGCTGACACCTATGCCCTCCCTAGCTCTTGCCCTGTCAGTGGTATGCACAGTATGCAATGTGTGCATGGCTGCAGGTGCCACTATATGGGGGGAAAATTCCACTTCAGCCAGGACAGGAGGGCCAAAGCAGAACACTCCAATGAAACTAGGGACTCTTTGGAGGTATGATAGCTTGAGGGAGAATCCCATCCTTCTGATTACCATGGACCTTGCCAGTGTGCAGCCTGTTTTAGGTGGATAGCGTGCTAGGAGCAGGCTACAACTCTACCTACCAAACTTCTCACATATGGCCTCATTCAAGCTAGTGATATTTTGCATGAGTGCAGATTGCAGGACTGTGTCTTGTCACACATGTGCACTTGGATGTACAGGCCCTATTAACAGATTTCTTGATCATACTGTGCCGTTACAGACATCACACTAAGAAAGTGGTACTATGTGCCTTATCAACACCAGACGGGTGGCAATTTGGGGCATTCTTAGTGGAACAGAGGGCTATTCTTCCGATCTACCCCACACATACATAAAAACCCACTTACTTCAGCAAGAATTTGGAAAGGAGGACTGGGCCCTTCATCCAGTTACGTAAAAATGCTCTAAAACTGTTGGCCCGTGGAACTAAAACAAAAGAAAACAAAACAAACAAAAAGAACCCAAAACAAACAAACAAAAACACCCAAACCAACTTTCATTTACTAAAAGTTCTTCTGCTAGGCTCTCACTTCCATGAAAATTATATAAAACCAATGACTGAATACATGAATTATTAAAGTCTGGAGTTTCAGTTCTGCAAATGCTTTTTCTCCATTAATAAATGGCCATATATTAAGTCATTTATGACTATGTATGAAACTAAGTAACAAATCACTCACAAAGATTGCTATCTAGTACTCAAATTAAGAATTGAAGTATGAAACCAAGTCATTATCACAGTATTTAAGATCTGGGTCTGGCTCCCAGTGAAGTTAAAGAGTTTTGCAGTTGACTTCAGTTGAAGCTGAAGTTTGCTGTTGGTTACAAAACTCCTGCCAACCCATACTCTCTACATTAATATACAGCTTGAAAAACACTGTCAGTGATGGCTCTGCTCTGAATGCTTAGGCAGCCACAGAGAGGTTTTTCTGAGGACTATGGTCTGTCTCTCTTGTCATTCTTTTAGCATATCTTCTAGGATTATGTCCTTGGTCCACTCTTCTCCCTCCATTCTATGTCATCTGATCTCTTCACATGGCTTCCCTGTGCTGATGATTTAGAAATCCTACCATTCAATCCTTGACGCGTCTCTCTTCAGTCAATCTGTTAATTAACCTGTTTCACTGACATCTTTTCCTCAATGTCTTGTTGTCATATTTAACTCAACACTCAAAACTCAGTTTCTCTTTGTTGAACAAACCATTATGCTCCTTGTCATTCAGGCCCTTCTACTTGTTCCTTCCATTTTGGTCACACATAAATTCTGTCACTTCTTCCTTCACGCTGTCTTTAAAATCTGAGTCTTTCTTTGGCTATGTCTACACTAGCAAGTTAGTTCGAATTAAGGAAGCTTAATTCAAACTAACTAAAGCCATGGCTACACTAGGTTTTAATTAGTTCGAATTAAGGGCTTCCTTAATTCGAACTAAGAAGTTCGAATAGCCTATTTGAACTAAGGGTTAATTCGAACTAGTTAGTTCGAATTAACCAATGTGGCCATGTTAGTTCGAACAAATTGCTTAGTTCGAACTAACCGGCCCATTGAAATCAATGTAAATTGCTAATTCAAACTAAGCAAGTGCCATGAATGGCACTTGCTTAGTTCGAACGAATTTTTTCTAGTTCAAATTAAGTTCATTCGAACTAACTAAAATTAGTTTGAATTAGTTAGTTCGAATTAACTAATTCGAACTAATTTTTGTAAGTGTAGACATAGCCAAATATGTTTAGACAGCTAAAACTCTGATCAAGGGACCTTATCTTCCATCTTGATCACTACACACTACTATGATATATTGTAATCTCTTGGTCTGCCACAACACTATCACCTTCCACTCTTTCCTCAATCTATGAAAAAAATAGCCATTAAACTTATACAACTGACTTGTCATTCTGATTGCCTGAGGCAATCTTTTAATCTCTTCAAAAGCTATCCCTTCTGCAACACATCAAGCAGAAACTTCTTTGAGTGGGAGATTGAGTGGGAAATCTTCTTTGAGTGGGAGATTGAGTGGGAAATCTTTTGCTGACACATTCTAATAATGACAGTATTTTCAATATTTCCAATCTTTAGGGGGTCTATTATTTTGTTTTCATTTTTGACTGCTCCTGCACGAGTTGTTCACAGTATGGTTTGGTCTTTGGTCTTCTTTTTCCCTGACTTTTGTAACTAATCTAGAACCCGTTAATATATTAGAGCAGTTCAGATTTTTTGTTAAAAAACTGAATAGCTCAATCCATATTTTTTTCCAGTTTTAAGCAATCAAAACCCTGAACTTTTTTTACTAAACCAGAAATGTTTTTTTTTTAATTGCCATATAGTCAAATAGCCACTCTCATAAATAAACAGAAATTTAAACTGAGTCTAGTCATTACACAAATCAATAATACCACATTAGTTACAAGTCTGTGTCCCGTTCTGGTAACATTATTTTAAAAAGGCTATAGTAGAAAAGAGGGAGTTCAGAGAATAGAAATATAAATGATTAATAGCAGAAAAAATGTTTCATATAAAGAGAGATTCAAACAACAGGGACACTGTTTTAGAGAGGAGACAAGAGGATACAGGGTGTATAAAACTATTAGTGGTATAGAGAAGTTTGAATAGGAGCATCCAATCTTGCATAAAAATGGAACATTTAATGAAGGTGAGGCAACAACATATTTAAAACTAGTATAAGTCAATGGGAAACTTTAGTTATATATTGTTTACTGACAGTTATATGTATTTGTGGTGAAGAACTTTTAGCTGTTGTTCTTGAGATCTATCATACGTTAGAGTAAATTGGAAAAGTGTTTGTGTTGGTTTATGATAAAATTACATATGTATGAAGCTTTGTATTTGAAGATTTTTCATATGCCAGTGTATATACAATATATTTGTTTCTTTTTCAGACTGGTTTTTTGTTGTGTTTACATTTTGGCATTACAGGAGACAGAATATTTATTTTGAATCTGAGTTAAGTTTATTACATTGTGATGAATTACATACAACTTTAAAGTTGATGAGTGTTTTTGTGTTATATACATGATTTCAGACTGGAGCCATTTTAAATTCTGAATCTCAAAAAGTGCTTGCAGAGGTTAAACCAAAAATTCAGGAAACATTCTAATTGTCAGTTAAAGTTTGTCTGAAAAACATGAGAGAGAGACAATTTTCCCCTTCCCCCTCCTTTTAATGAGCTACAAAAAGGGCGGGGGGAGCCTTGTAAGAAAACTATGATTTGAACCCTAACAAGAGAGAACCTACTATGTCTGTGTAATAAAACCACACTTATACAGCCAGACTTAGAGCCCTATTTCTACAGGCACCAAAACAACAACAAAAGAGGCTTCTACTAGTTGAGCTAAAGGGGAAAGTTTTAGCTGCCATGTGTAGGAGGACCCCGATGTTTTTTTAAAATTACAAACACCTAGATGGAAGCAACATGCTAATAAACACATTGTGCATGATGATGCTCACAGAAAATTCAAGCTTGATAAATTTCATGTTCCAAGGCAAAATCATAGAATAATAAAATAGGGTTTATAATGGAAACACCTGCAGAAAATAACAGTCATTTTTGTATTGGTCCTCCAGGACAAAACTGGACATCACTATCTAGCCTGTCAAGTTTACATCACTTTGTCACTATGGTGCTTTTTAGTGAAACGACTTGTAATGATAGCATTATTAAGTTTGTTTGATATGAACACTACTCTTTATTTTAAAGGTCAGAGCAGAGAGCCTGATGTAAACAACCCTGGAAGACAACCTCCCCATCTCCTGGTCTCACTTACTGAAAACATTAAACAACAGATGGCCAGAGACAGTATTCAGTTTGTCAGATTTGAAGCAACTGACCTGCATGGAGTGTCAAGATCCAAGAGCATTCCTTCTCGGTTTTTTCAAGTAAGTTTTTCTGTCTCTTGTACTCTTATGAGATTTCATGGTCCAGCCCTTATTGCTGCAATACATTTCCTCATAAGGTGTGCAGCAATGTAAACCTGTAAGAAACCATACTTTCTCCCCTCCTCCTTCCCTTGATTAGTGCTCCCCAAGGATTTGGGCTTCTTTCATTACCCTGAAGCATTATTTCTTTGCCCTGCAGGAATACAAATCTAATTAAATAAGATGGTAATTTCAGTTCTTTCCACATCCAATAATCGCCCTCTGCAGTGCAGAATTATCTTTTCACATTCACCACAATTATAAAGATTCTGTTTTATTTGACATGAGCAAATTGCAAGACATGACTCAAGAGAAAATATCAAAACAAACAAAAATGATTAGATGAAATTATAAAGTATTCTCTTTTCAGCAGCCAGCTGAGATAAGAAAATATAAGGTTGCATGATTGCTTAATAATATTTGCTATACTGATAAAGATGATAGGAGTCAAATTATGAAGCTCTTGGTGGCATGCATATATACCCTGACCTTTAAGCTTTTCAATGTATTGTTTCTCTGATCCTTAAAATGGGAGATTTATGCTGTATTTTCACTCATAAAACAATGAATATTTCATGTTCTACTGAGCAATCACAAAAAAGATACCAACATGAGAGAAAGCTGAATGCTTTCATTTGAAGCATCTTTTGAAGCTAAAGCCATTTTCTCATTATTTTGCTTTTAGATTTTGCTACACCTTTTAACTCTAGCGCTTAGATACAATTTACTCTTGATCTCATTTGATGTTAGCAGCAATAAAGTTTTTCAGTCAATTTAATGCTTGTGGGAAGTGATGGGTAATAGCACCATCTTTTTCAATCATTAATTTGAAGTACAGGTGTCCATCTACGTTTATTCAAAGTGATCTGTTGCACTCACATTATTCACTCACTGTACCCCTTCACCATCTCAAAAATAAAGCTTTGCTTGAAACTATGGCCTCAAGTATTTAAAAAATCTTTTTAAAAATTACATTTCAAGAGAAATCATGTAACTTTTATGAATGGGGCTATAAAGTGGTTACCCTCAAAAAATTTTCAGTGTTACCTTTGATAACCTAGATAACTTAATCATGCTGCTCATCATATTGCTTAATACAGATGATGGAGTAACATTACATAATATAGGGATTCTTTAGGGAATTTTGCGACTACCGTGGTAACATTACCAAGTTATCAAAAAGAAAGGAAAAAATGGTAACCAATGTATATAATTTGAAAAAGATGAGTTCTGTGTAGCTTGAGGACTTGTGCCTTTTTCCAGTAGAAGTTGGTCCAATAGAAGATATTACCTCACCCACCTTGTGTCTCTCAGTAATTTTTGCTCTCAGTAATATTTTTGTTTGACCACTTCAGGAAAGAGGGTTATACCATTCCTTCTAGTCTTGAAATCTCATCAGGACCTGTCCAGTCAGTCAATTCATCTAGATAATGATCCTTTCTCAGGGCAGTGGGAGAATGTACACTAAAAAATTAAATTCCAAAGGGGTAGCCGTGTTAGTCTATTGTAGAAAGACAACAGAGTCTTGTGGCACTTTAAGACTCTGTTGTCTTTCTACAATAGACTAACACGGCTACCCCTTTGGAATTTGACTACATGGAGGGCACTGAACACAGCCGTTTGAAGTGGAAATCCATCAACTTCATGAAACAACTTGCACAGATCCAGACAGACATCAAAATCTGTTAGTCTTTAAAAGTGCCACAAGACTCTGTTGTCTAAAAAATTAAAGTTAGTTTCAATCCAGAGTATCTGTGGATTTCCCAAAATCAAACTGTGTAAAAGCTCTGGGTTCCACACTGATCAACAACAAAACAAAACCAAACAAAAAACCCATACAAAAACAAAACAAAATAAAAAACCAAAACATGTTCAGAAAAATATATAAGTTTTGGCCTTGCCTGGGTTTCTACAACACAGAATCTTAGCACAATATTAAGCCAGATTCTCAGCTGATGTTACTTGGTTAAATTGCAGTGGAACTACACCAGTTTACACCAAATAAAGATCTGGCTGTATAATAACTTCTGGGAGTTCTTCATCTAATAGGCTATGTCTAAAAGGCTATGACTTAAAGTTGACTTAGTTAAGTCGACTTAGCAGGTCCACACTTAAAATTAAAGTCAACTTTGGGAGGAATTTACAAAGTCAACCTAGTGCGTCCACACTGGACACCTAGGTCAAATTCTAGGGCCTAGGGGGACCTTAGGCAGGTCCATGGTGGCAGGGAGGGCACCCCTGGTGTACAATGGGGCAAAGAGGGACAGGGACCCTGGCAGGGCATGTGGGTAGGGTGTGACGCTGTCCGGATTTAATGGCTTATCAGGTTTCTCCCTGGTCCCATTGTACCTGGGAGCTTCCTTAACATTAAGGAGACAATGGCTGTAGATATCCTGTCTGGGGAGTTTCCCCAGAATCACACAAGTTAAAGTATAGATATAACAACCATATTCCTAACTTCTAATACAAATACAATTCCTATACATAACCTATATAATCATTCCCAGCAAATTACTACCTTTCTATTGATACCAAACATGACATAGTTTCTATGGATTATAGCATTTATGAGATATTAATAGAAAATAATACCATAAATGGTTCCCTAAATCTGGACAGCATCACACAGGGCTCTGCCCTGCCCTTTGGGGGGCATGCCAGGCTCCCCCTGCCCCCCCCCAGCAGGGAGGGCATTCGTATAGTCCTGGGGTAGCCCTAAGTCAATTTAGGGCTACCCCACATCTACACTGGCTTAATTCGACTTTAAAAAGTCGAATTAAGGCTTAAGTCTACTTAAATCTAGGTTTAATAAAGTTGACTTAATTTTCCTTAAGTCGACTTAAGCAAGCTGCTTAAGTCGACTTAAGGAAACTGTAGTGTAGACGCAGGGTAAATTAAGTCGACTTAAGCAAGCTTAAGTCAACTTAATTTACAAGTGTAGACACAGCCATATAGTCTTGGCTGCACTTGCCTTACGTACTACCCTCTTTAATATCAATAGAAACTACCTATGAAGAGGCAAATTGATCAATTTGTTGGTCCAGCTGTCTGCATGATGTTTAAGGAAATCACTGAGGTGTTAGAATTATTTATCATCTTGAAACTGTTTCTTATTATTTTTATATAAACAAAGTCAACAAAGGGTAAATCTAAATTCAGATGTGAAAAGTCTATATTCCCTGTACCAAGTTTACATCCTGGTAGAGCTGGTTCTGCCTTTTATCATCTGAATGTGATAGAGTTTAAAGAGAACCCAGACTCAAAAGCTCCACTGCCTTCTGCCTTTTGTGGTCATTAACATCTGTGCAAAGTTGGGATAAAATGTCAACTTTCTAAGAGGGAAATTCTCTTGTGCCAACCTTTTACATGCAATTTTTGCATTTGCTTTCTTCAGGTGTAAATGACTGAATAAAGTGTAAAACAGTGGAGAATTGCAGATCCCAGTCAGCTCTGCATAGACATTATTATTAGCTTTTAAACCCAGCAGAGATTTGCATAGTAACCTTACTCAACACTTTCCCTCCTTATACTTATGCACTAGCTGGTTGCCACCCTTAAGAGATGACTACTTGTTAATGGTGCTCAATATACAATCTATAGTTTCTGGAGCACTTTGTGATTCTTTGAGGAGCAAGGGCCTATGGACCAAATGCTAAAATCCTTCCTCAAGATTTGTGCATGTAATATAATACATGTAAAATCTTATTAAAGTTCAGCTGTCAAAGACTCAGTAATCCATTACTTTTCACTTTGTTTAGGAAAAAGCAATCTATGGTGTGTCCATGCCCAGAGGTTATCTTGAACTGACCCTGAATCCTAAGGACAGTGAAGTGAACCACATCAGTGCAACCAATTTTAATTGTGACATACTTCTGAGTCCTGATCTATCAACATTTAGAGTTCTACCGTGGATTGAACAAACTGCTAGAGTGATATGCGATTCCTTTACAGTACTTGGAACCCCTCTATTGACTTCACCAAGGCATATTGCCAAACAACAGCTGAGCCAACTTCAGGACAATGGCTTTTCATTGCGCTCTGCCTTCACCTATGAATTTTGTATTTACGGCATTGCTGAGATTGTAAATTCAAAGACAATATCTTTTCCTGCATTGAGCATACTAAATAATCAGGACCAGACTTTCATTCAGGAACTCATTGAAGGAATGTATCACACTGGTGCCAACATTGAGAGTTTTTCTTCTTCTACTGGGCCTGGGCAAATGGAGATCTGTTTTCATCCAGAGTTTGGCATAGGTGTTGCTGACAGTGCCTTCACCTTCAGAACAGGCATAAAAGAAGTGGCCAAGAAATACAACTATATTGCAAGTTTTTTCACAGAGAATGGGTTCTACAATTCAGGGATTCTGTCACATAGTCTTTGGGATGTCAATGGCCAGAAGAATTTGTTTTCTGTTGATAGAGGAGTTCAGGCACTCACCAATAGTGGAAAGCATTGGTTAGCAGGGCTCTTGGCGCATTCTGCAGCTCTCAGCTGCCTGATGGCTCCTGCAGTCAGCTGTCGTAAACGCTATTCTAAATATAGTAAGGAATCAAAAGATTTTGTGAATGCAAAATGGGCATTCAATGATAATAGCTGTGCCTTTAACATCAAGTGTCATGGTGGAAAAGGCACTCAAATAGACAACAAGTTAGGTTCAGCTACAGCAAACCCCTACCTGGTGCTTGCCGCTACTATTGCTGCAGGCCTAGATGGAGTAAAGAGAGAACTTACCTTCCAGGATGAATCAGAAGAGAACCAGAGCACTGCTCAGTGGAAACCTGCAACAATCCCTCTGAAATTAGAAGATGCTCTTGTTGCACTTAAGGAGGATTTGTGCCTTAGGGAAGCACTAGGTGATATCTTTATTCAATACTTCATTGCTATGAAACATTATGAGTTGGAAACTGAAGAAACGGATGCTGAAAGAAATAAATTTTTAGGATATTTTATTTAGAATTGATTAAACAAAACATCTTTTAATTGATGGAAACAATTAAATTTGTAATAATGCTGTGTAAATGCTTACAGATGAATAGAAAATCATAAGTGGAAATAAGATTTATTTATAAATCTTTACTATTGTTTTGGTTTTTCCCCCATCTCATTTTTTAATATATTTAAGTGATTACTGCATTTTCCTATGTGGGTGGGCTCAACAAACTGGAGAACTAGTGTTTATGAAACAGCACTATGAGGCTTTTAATTTTTTTTTAATTTCTAGGAAAATCTTAGTCCAGAATGATCCTGTTAGGGGAAAAGATGAAAAGTGGAGATGAAAGGATAATGGTGAAAATCAGAGAAAGTAGTAGGAAGATGGAAGAAAACAGGAATAACGGGAAGGGAATATCTTGTTCCCAGTTTTCCAATTTTCCTCCTCTTCTTCATGGTTCTGGGATTTTCTTCAGAGTTGTGCAGTGTAGCCTGAAAGCTGGAATAGAGAAATCAGATAAATGGAGGGCTAGAATGATGAACATTTTGGAGGGAAAAAAAAGCAAAGGAGTCAAGGGTAGAGGACAGTGTGGAACAGAAGAAATAAATAGCTGAATCAGAGATGTGGAAGATGAGAACAAGAAGAAGGGGGTGTATAAATTAGTTGTATTAATTGGTTGGAGATTACAGAAAGCTAGGTGATTTGAGGGGAGTGGGAGAGGGTAAGAAGGCTGAATTAAAGGAGATGAAATGGTAGCTGAATAAACAAAAGAAAACAGTTCTTAATAAGGAGGAGGGAGTTAATCAAGGGCCAAAGATCAAATGAGGAAATGGTGGCAAAAGATGCAAGAGGATGAAGAGTTGGACTGGACATCAGTGTGGAAGTTGAAGTCACCATGGATGAAGAGTGGGAAATTGTGAAAAGAGGAACAGGGAGAGTCATTACCAAAACCAGAGAGGATGGTCAGAGGGGAGGAGATGGTGGGTACTAGATAGTGGTAACTTGGAGGCATAGAGTCCGACTGAAGACAGGGAGTGGGAGATGATATGAGGAAAAAGCAAAGTGCTGGAAATGGCATGTGTAGAAGTTACTTTTGTCCTTTCTATTATTTCTTCTGTGCACACTTCTCATAGGTCTCTTGATATCATGGATGTTCCCAATTTTAGACTCAAAATTAAATTTAGCAAGCTCTTATACAGCATTAATCAGCTGTTAAACCACAGTTTTTTTGGCCTAGAAGCAGAAATTCCTGAGTGAAATTTTATGGCCAACTATGGAGAAGAACCAACATTTTGTCAGTGTTTCTCCTGACATTTCGATTTGAAGGTCGAGATATGCATATCTTGATTTACTATTAATGGATTATCCTCTTTCTCATTCCTTAAATAACACTGTACTCAAAGGTTTCCACTGTGTAGTACTAATGAATTTATTAACAATTTTATTCATTATATTGGCTTAAATCTTAAATTATATGTACAGTGTGATACGATGTTTATACTACAGTAAATATACCAGGCCAGTGGTGCTACACTAACAATGATTTAGCTTCCTTTATTTAATCCCTAAATAAGAAGTGATCCTAAAAAGTTTAAATGCAAGACTGAATCTGAAAACCAGAAACTTTAGAAGTTTTCAAAATCTGAAGTCAGATCTGGATTTACATCTTGCAGATGATCCTTATCTTTATAATAGGCTCAATTAATCCTATTCAAAAGCCCATAGGTGAACTCAGTCTTCTGGTAGACCATCCAACAAGGCTCAAAGGAATCCCTTGTAAAACAGGAATAAGTTGCTCTCTCTGGGTGTGTCTACACTTGTAAATTAAGTCAACTTAAGCCTGCTTAGGTCAACTTAATTTACTCTGTGTCTACACTACAATTTCCTTAAGTCGACTTAAGCTGCTGCTTAAGTCGACTTAAGGCAATTTTAAGTCGACTTTATTAAACCTAGTATAAAGTTGACTTTACTGGCTAAGTTGACTTTATTAAGTTGACTTAGCCAGTGTAGACGTGGATTAGCCCTAAATTGACTTTAAGTTGACTTAAAGGGCCCCCAGGACTCCCCCACTGACCTCCCTGCCAGGGTGGCTGGCACAGGCAGATTGCCCACCCACAGGGCAAGACACAGCCCTGCCCACCCCTCTCCTATATCCTGCCCCTGTCCCTGTCCTGCTCAGCCCCCATTGAACCCTGGTACAATGGGGCAAATGCTGAGCCCCCTGGCACTTTGAAAGGAATGCCCCCCTGCCACCATGATCAGTCCCAGGTCCACCTAGCCCCTACAAGTCAACTTAGGCATCCAGTGTGGACGCTCTAAGTCAATTTGGCAAGGTCTACTTTAAGACGACCGAATTTTATAGTGTGGACATGCTAAGTTGACTTAAAGTCAACTTTGTTAAGTCGACTTAGCAAAGTCGACTTATTTGGCCAAGTGTGAACATAGCCTCTATTCCTTTGGCTCATAGGTTGCTATCCTGCCATAACACTGGCCACATTTTTCACTTAAAACTTTGCAGAGACTCCTTTGGTTACGTTCTGTTTCTTGTCTCTAACACAACAGAGCTACTCACCTCTGGGCCTGTCTTCTAATGTGAGAACTTGGAACTGTTTGGTAGAGAAGCATGGATTTTTCATTTAGGTTGTTCCACATTTCATATGATACCATGCCACTACACTATTTTAATGTATTACTCTCTAATAACCACAAAAAGAGAATTAGTTGAGATGTGCTCGGTGGCTTATAATAGATTTTATAATAACATAACATAACATTACATTCAGTATGCGGGCCAAAAACAAAATTCCCAAGAGATAGGATCTAATGAACTTAACTTTATATTGCTTCCTTGCCACAATATTAAAGAAAGAACAGAGAGACTCCTGTGACCACAGACACATTATTTTTATATGTAATTCTCACCATGTAGTAGAATTCAGTTAATAGAAAATATTATTTACCTACCCAAAGGAGTTATTACAGTGTATCTTATCTAAAATCTGCATACTAAGGAGTTTCCAAGTTGTCCTCAATGGCACAGTCTGTAAAAGAAATGTCCCTACATATGAATTTACATCAACGTGATTCAAGCTTTTTAGCTGATGATCCTTCCCCTTCCCCCACTTCCCCTTTTGGAATACAAGTTTCAGAAATTCAGGCAGAAGCAAAAGGGGAAGACCAGTATAAAACACTAACTACCTCACACACTTTATACACTGTATACAATGTATGAAAAATAATGTGATGTTTGTCTTAAACTATTTTAAAAATAACAAATATGTTTCTCACAAATGGATTCTTATTTTGCATTTTAAATTCTTCACATCTTTTAAATTTATGCACACGCTTCAAAAAGGCAACAAAAATACCTGAAAAAACCTTCTTCACCTGAAATTAGTTCATAATGCAGTATAGTTATAGTCATATCAGCCTCAGGTTATTAGAGAAACAAGGAGGGTGGGTGGATGGATGGGGGATGGAGGTGAGACACTATCTTTTATTGGACCAGCTTCTACCTTGAAAGGTTTCTTACAATATATGCTAATTATTTACACTAAACAACCTGTTTTGCTTTGCATTTTTCTGTGATGTCATGCATACCTTTCCCAGACCTGAAGAAGAGCTCTATGTGTCTTAAAAACCTTTCTTTCTCATCAGCAGAAGTTGGTCCAATAAAATATATTACACTATCCACCTTGTCTCTCTGAATTTTTAATGATCGATAAATACAGACATGTAACCACTTCCAATGTGTTCTGCAAAGGCTCTCAATTTGCCTACAGAAGCAGAACTTACCTGTTGAACATCAGTAATTAGCTAGTATCAGTCTTATACAGCATACAACTTATACAACTGAAAAAAGTGCATGGGACTATCTGAGAAACTATATGAGTTCTGTCTTGGGCTGTGTTAATTTGCAATGAAATGCTGCATGAGGAGCATGCAACATTAATGAGGCATTTCTTCACTCTACCATCTTCGCATCACGCCATTTATATGTCTGTTGAATATTTGCCGGTCACCACTCATTTCAGTGGAAGCAGGGACAGGCGTATATGTAACCAGACTCCATTCTTTGACAGTGACTAATGCTGGACACTTCACAGTAATGCATAAGCTTTCTAATATGTCCCTAATTGTACAATACTGTAATAACAGAAGAATATTCCTCCCTCTCCCTGTCATCTTATGTCCTTAAAGAGCAGTAGTGATCAGGTGTAATAAGGTCGCTTGCCAGCCCTTGGGCTGGCTAAGGCAAGTCTGCATGGACACAAGCCTCCCAGCCTTCAGATGGGGTAAGGCATGCAGGGGTCTCTGGCCCCTCGGGCGGGACAGGCAGGCAAGCAAATAGGTCTCTAGGGGTCAGGTAAGTCAACAGGTGCTAGGAAGGGGTAATCACAGGCAGAATTGCCCTGGAGGGGAGAAGAGGAGGGGGACACAAGCCCACCCACCTCCACTGCATCCCAGCCCAGGGCTCTAGTCATGGCTAGGGACTTGGCCATGGGATCAGCGGGGTCCCAACCACAATATGTTGTACCACTAGCCAGCCTCAAGTACCGGCGTTCCAGTTCCCCTGGACCACTTCCTACCCCCTCTCCCAGTGGTATGCACTACTAGCCATGACTGGATTTGAACTGATAACCTGAAATAAAGTGGATAAGGTACTGATAAAGTTTTTTAATCTCTTAGGAAGATGAACTCTAAATCAGATTTCTTAGATTTTGTAAATCTCTATATCCTTTCATCTGTCTCTGAAGAGAAGAAAGTTGGCATTCAGTCATGGACAACAGGAGATCTGGGTTTCCCTCAGTACAGCCCAGAGAATGGGTTTTTGTTTCATTTACAAAATATTCCAATACATGGAAATGTATTAATGGAAAATTTAATATACTCCTTTTGAAGTCTGTAGGATGAGAAGATCAATACAGCTTCTGGCATTGTGTAGATTTTTATCATTAGTCAATTTTTTTCATTTAGTATTTGGAACATTGTCTTAAAAGATAAAAGCAGTAGAAAAATGTTTATTTTTAAAAGGCTAAATGTTAAAAAGAAGGGAAGAAGATATGCTAATGCAAAAAAAAAAAAAGCTAGTGAAACAGTCAGAACAACTGGCACACAGTTATGAATAGAGACATTCAGTAATGAAATCCAAGGATGCATTGAAATCATATTGTATAAATGTGTTATGACTGCACAAGTAAGTTTGCTGTTGTGCTGTGAACAATAATAGTATCTTATACCTACTTATTACATCTTCTTTTGATCTATTTTTGTAATAGAAACTGGCAGGGGAAAAAAAGAAAATTTACAGTGCTTTGCACACAGTAACTCATTTTGAATTTGGCAACATTATGCTTTTAACCACAGTTTGTGATTTATGAGTAATGAAGATGGGGTTTGATTTATAAATAATATTCTCAGATATGTCAGTTATTGATCACATGTGCACAAGTAAACACAGTCTTGTTTTATGCTCAAGCCAGGGGGCAGCAGTGTGCTGTGAAACTGATCATGCCAATGTTTGCTCACCATTCGCTGCAGGCTTTGATGATGTGCTTGTAAATGCCACTTTTTATAAAATAAGATCATTTTTGAAAGAGTAACATGAAAGTTCAAAGCTAATATATATGTCTCTTTTATGACATTTGATTAGTTAGGCTTAGTTTACTGCTGCTCTTTTCACTGTGTAATGCAAAGTAGTTCTTGAAGGATTCTTAGTGTATTACTATAATCATTATTATATAAAAATTAATACACCCCTGTTTATTAAGGTAAAATAATCCTACATCCAATAAATGAAATATATATACATGTTCGTGTATATATATAATTTATATCAATTGTACCTTCATTTATGACTTGCAACAACATGTCCTTGTGACTAAAGAGGTCAGGTTTTGTATTTGTATTTTCTATGTTATAGCTCTCAATATATCTGCTTTATTGTTTGCAGCCTGTTAAAAATGCAGTGGTAGGCTTATCACTTGTTCGGATTGGATCATATAAAGACTATCCTGCATGCTGTATATTGGCTACTCAATGGTGGCACACTGACTTTAGATTAGTGCACTAGTGTTTTTTGAAGCAAAAAAGCACTAGTATATTTTGAAGCATTCACTTATATTGGCTTGACTAAGGCCCAGACCTGCTCCCTAATTTCTATATACACACATTCCTCTTGCTCTTTAGGATTATCTTCATCATATGCTTTTTGATTTTGTAATCACACTTTTGCTGTAAAGCATCTTAAGATTGGAATTTCTCTTTCCTGAAATCTGTCCACATTTTTTATATACACCTTAACTCTTTTCCCCCTCGTAATGATGCTTTGTTTTTGTTTTAAACATGAACTATTGTTGATCATATATTTATTGCATTCCCTGCTGACCCACATCCTTTCAGGTTAATGAAAAAGTCATGAACAACTGATGCCTTTCATGACCTGTAGTTGAAGATACATCCCCACAACTGGTCAATTCAGTCCATAGTTTACTAAAAATTTCACAGAGGCATCCACTAGTAAAGCTTTCTACCATCTCTGGTTGGCTAGGAAAATTATCTTAGCGTGAAAAATGATGACTGACCTCAGTTATTTATTCCTCCATCACCCCTTGACCGGACTATACCAATGCAATATGCCTGGGCACAAAGCCTTCACCACATAGGAAACTCCAATTGGTATAAAACATTATATATCACATCTCCTCAACAACCCTGGCTACCTCAAGCATATCAGACTTGTCCTCCACTCTCTACATTTGCTTCTCAGAGACTAATGAGTCAAGTTCAAAGTCTTGGTACTTATTATCACATCACTCAATTGTGTGGACCCAACACAGCTAAAAAACCTATAGGATGAAGATAAGTAAAATTTGTTTGTGTAGGAGACAAAGATTCCTTGGGGGCTGAACAAAGGCTGAGGAACAAACTCCTATGGGACCATCAGAAACCTCATCACCTTCAACTGTAAGGACAAGGTGCATTTCTTTGACTTTGCTTTCTCTAACACATGGCATCCTGAACATTTAAAGTAAAAGCATCACCAAAACCAAAATCCTGAAAAAACAAAGACTCCACAGCACCCCCTATTTTCCTTCTAGGGAAATGGTGAGAGAGACAATGAGTAACACAGGGCAGATGTATAACATGTTGCATAGAGCACTACTGGACAGTTATCCAACACTATGGTGATGAGGGCAGCATATGAATCTGTATAGAATATAATTCTAATACATTTCTTTCCTTTTATTAAAAAACTAATGACCTCTCTGTGAATTTGTGTATTATAAGAGGCCAGAATGTTATATTTTTATTATACCATATTTTGAAAATTCTGTTGTACAGTACCATAAGAACTTGTTGGGCAGGTTACATAAATAGATAATTCCTTCTACACTGGGTGCCATTAATTACCCTTTCTAAGTGATGGGAATATTGCAGTAAAGGTAAATGTCAAGATTTTAATGGAACCTCTTGAATAGTTTCACAGCTGTAAAAGCTATAAATGAAGTTATGTTCCCCTGTTTTCACATGCTGATAATTATCTGGAAGAATAATAACTTCGGTGAAAATTTTCATGTGTGGTTTCAGCACAGAGGTACATTTTTGTCCTGGAAGCAATGAGGAAAAATCAACTGAGCTGGTTTATAAACTTTTCCAGCATGTTAATAGTGCAGCTCAATATCCTCTGCTAGAATTTAGAAGCTCAGTGATGCCCTATCTCCCTTTTCATGATGTCATAAGATACCTTGCCCCAACCTCACCTCAGTGGTGCAGGGCCTGCTACAAGGGTTGTCTGCAAGAGGGATATAAAACTTGCACTGAAACATACAAAGACCATAATCATTCAAACTCAACTGCGGTGTTAGAATTACCACCTTCAACAGCGAGGGGATGAAGGAAAAGGGGAGAAATTGTTTGCCATGTAAATATGCTTCCTTGTACGACAGCCGCTTTTTTACTTTTTTGCTTCCTGAACTTCTGATTTGGTGCAGGAGGGGGGACAAACTGATGTTTAATAACTTATTTACCAGATAGCAAACATCAGATAGCAAATATAGCATCAAATAGCAGATATCAGACATCATATAGCAAGGCTTTGGATACCTACTTCTTTCTTTACCATGTAAGCCATGCCCTGAGGTAACCTAACATCCCCAAAACAAAAGAGAATCTGTTCAGGTGACATACTCTGGTATCTGTTTTTGAGTCAGTTATGAGTATGTGAGAGTACAAACTGTAATATGGTTTTAAAATATTGGATTTTACAGTGTATGCACTGTAGAGGAGCTATGACTTGACTTAGTGTTATGGATCTTTTAAAGAAAGTGGTCTTTTTCCAGAAGTACCTTATTACTAAAAGAATTAGTGACTGATGTGGCCTAAGGCAGATGATATGCTCAGGAGGCTTCTCTTCGTATTTAGATATTTCATTGGCTGCAGACATTTCTTACCACTTGGTAGCACCGATAGTTTGTTAAAGTCCAACACTGTTCTACAGCAAGGACCACTGAGAACACCATGGTAAATCAGAATTTCACAACAGAGTCGCACAATGAAATCCTTTATGTTCCCTAGTAAATCAGTGTTTCTCTGCAAAGATACACAGGCAGCTTCATGGTATTGCAAGTGAATGAGAGCCTCACAATAAAGCTACACCATGAGCGTCTCTATATTGTACAGTAAATCAATAGAATTTTACAATAGAAAAACACATGAAGCTTTTCTGGACTATACGTTAAATTAATGGAGATTCACACTAAGATTCACCTTTAAGATTTCATGTCTTGATAAATCACTGCGTTTCAGCAAAGTCCCTCAAACACATTTTAGGAATCATAATAATAGTCCCAAATAAAGTAATGATATGAGGGCATCTGTCAGCAGCAGATAAAGAAAATGGCACATTTTGGCTGCTGCTTTGGGCAAGTACAAGAATGTGGCCATCCAGTGACTGTCTAGACAAAGTTGAAATCAAGTTGCATTACCTAAAATGAATTTTGCAGCCTACAATAACATTTTAATAAGAAAATTTTTGAAAGCCACAATATACGTGGAGCTAAGGAGGGCTGTGTGGCTTCTTTAAAATATATATACTGCCTGCTCAGCACTGTGGCTATTTCTACACTTGTTAATTTAAGTTGACTTAGCTAAGTCTTTGTTAAGTCGACTTAGCATGTCCACACTTAAATTTTAAGTCGACGTTGAAGGGACCCTACAAAGTCGACCTAGAGCATCCACACTGGGACAGGTCCATGGTGGCAGGGGGGGCACCCCTTGCCAAGTGCCAGGAGGCTCAGCCTTTGCCCCATTATACCTTGGTACAGTGGGGCAAAAGTGGACAGGGACCCTGGCAGGGCAGAGGGGGAGGGTGGACAGGGCTCTGCCCTGCCCTTTGGGGGGGCATGCCAGGCTCTCCCTGTGCCAGTGACCCTGGCAGGGAGGGCAGTGGGGAAGCCCTGGAGGCCCCTAAGTCAACCATTCAAGTTCCAGCCAGAAGGGAGCCCCATGGTCCCTCCTAGCTGGGACAGAGCAGTCGCGGCCAGGGCACTCCAGCTGCTGAGCAGTCGGCAGCTGGAGCGTGGGTCTCCTGCTCTCCCTCTTGGCCGGAACCGCAGGGTCCCGGCTAGAAGGGAGCATGGGGCTCCCTTCTCCCCAAGACCCGCTCTCCAGCTGCCAAGTAACAGGCAGCTGGAGCGCGGGTCTCCTGCTTTCCCTCCTGGCCGGGTCTGCAGGGTCCCAGCTAGGAGGGACCATGGGTTTCCCTTCTCCTTGGGACTCGAGCAGTCCCAGCCAGGAGGGTTCCCTTCTTCCCGGGACCTGAGAAGTCCCGAGCAGAAGGGAGCTGAGTGGTCTAGAGTAGAAGGGAGCTCCATGCTCTCTTCTCCCCCGGACCACTCTGGGGCTTGCTGCCTGGGGAGAGGCAGCCCCATGTGGGGCTGGCTGTCCCCAGGACAAGCACTCCTAGCCTGGGGAGCCGAGGCTCCAAAGGAGCTCACCTCCCCCTGGACCTAATTAGTCGACTTAGAGAGTCTAGTGTAGACTCTCTAAGTCGACTTAGTATGGCCGACCTTAAGTCGACTTAGGAGTCTTATGTGGACTCTCTAAGTCGATTTAATAAGGTTGACTTAAAGTCGACTTATTAAAGTCGACCTAAATTCCCCAGTGTAGACGTAGCCTTAAAGACTAACAAATTTATTTATCACATGAGCTTTCGTGGGAGAAAATTAATCAGACAAGAAGGTGGGGCCAAGAAGATGGTCATGTTCCAGTGTATCCATGGAGACATGAAATATACCCTACTTGACATAAAATATATAAGTACTGGTGGGGAGCTCTGCAGCAAGTCTTCTCATCAGATTAGATCCTGTCTTGCCATAAACAGTTAAAAAAAGAAGAGATTGGCAATATTTTCAAGAAATTTTAACCGAGACTGCCTTGTGAGAATGTCTACCCCTCTTGACAGTTGGAGACAAAGACCAGCCACAGTGAATTGGTGAGCAATGTGACCCAGGAGAAGGTCCTTAAAAGTATGGGACCCCACTATCCACCTCTCCAGGTTTTGATAACCTTATAGGGATGAACAATCTTGGCAGTGACATTCTTATATGAAACTATGACTTTGTATGGGAAAAATAGGCTGATACCTTCAATCAGCTCTCTGTGATGAATGGCAAAACTCTGGAACACCAGCTATTGAATCAGAGACCTCATTTCAGACTCCAAGGTGAGCAGATCTTCCACTTTAAGAGAAAGAAACAGATAGGTGAAGTCAGGTCCTAACTGCTGGTCTCTGCTGGTCACAGACAGGAGGTGATGGGACCAGCTCATGAAATACCATGCTGAGGACATCTGGTGAGAAAGGATACCCTTGACCAAATCATAACCCACTTTTTTGACTGGCATTCACACTGTAAGCAACTACTATGAATCCTGTTCAGACTGTGAGTTGACAGGACCCAAGTGCATTCCCTCAACTTGGATGCATCCTTTGAAAGGATAGGAACAGATTGGTGAGACTCTGAAAAAGAGTGCTCCTGGAATTCAGCTCTTCTTTATCATCTTAGATTAGGCCAATCATTTTTTTATGACTGACAAATGCAGCAACCATAGCAACTGAGCTCAAGAAACTGTTTTCTTGCACGAGACTCCCTAAAGACATCCTGTTAGATCAAGGTTCTAATTTCATGATGTCCCAATTGATGGAAAAACTATGCAATCTATTGAAATGCAAGACATTGCAAATATCAGTCTACTAGCTGCAAAAGGACAGCCTAGTAGAACATTTTGTGATCAGAGATCCCAAGCATTGGTACAAACTAGCCCTGGTCCTATTATTTGTCATTTGCCATTTGGGAAGTCCCTCAGTCTTCCACGGGCTTTTCACCTTGTGAATTCTGATAGGAGTGGCAACATCTTAGCATCCTAAACCTGTTGTAAGAGTTCTGGAAAGAACAGTGCCCGCACAGGTCCTGCATAATCCAGTAAAGACTCCAGTTATGGACACAAATCAAAGATCAGGATGCATTTGCAAGAAAAAAAATTTCTGCAGGCCCAGCATGAACAGACAACATTCCATAGCCATAGAGTTTGCTCACATGAATTTAAGCCATGTGACTGGGTACTATTACTTCTACCCAGATCAAACTCCAAACAGTTAGCTCACAAAGGCCATTCAAAGTGGTTAGTGTCAGTGAAAACTGAATGGACTTCTGTCAATGAGGCCCAACAGTATTGAAAGGGTTAAGTGAGAAAGTTTTGGTTGGAAGTTTGAGAGCCATGTTCCCTCTGTGGACAGCAGACTGTCATATGACTCTGCAAAACAACTTAGCAGAGGCAGCTGAGAGCATGTAACTTGCTTTGCAGGTGCATCCCTTTGCAAAAAGTAATCCTTTTTGGAAAGGGGACAACATTATGACAAGTGGCACCAGTCAGATGAGCCAATGAAATGGTGACGCGATATGGTGAAGGCCTAGCGACAGTAACAGTTGTGGGGTTGTGGAACATAATAAAAACACAGTGAAGCTTCCAGAAATCTGGAGGTCTTCATAGGCACAGATCTGAAAGCCGAACTGACGACTGATCATCAGAAGGTTCCCTCCCCAGTGGTGAATCCATATCACTGGAAAGCTCGCTGGCCGAGACCAAAACGTCCCATTCAGGACAAGGAAGACTGGTGCACCAAAGATCTGAATCAGTAGAATTTGAGTCGAATAAGACCATGGTTTTGTAAGTATAACACCTGACAGCTGGCAGCTATGCTCAATAGTACAGACTGCAGTCCAATCTTAATCAGAGGTTTAATTGTAGGATTAGGTTTGGGGGTAGTTATCACATTTCTACTATGTTGTGTGGTTTTTGGTTTGTTTATTTTTTGTCTTAGAGTCTTAAAAAGAATAAGGGAGGATGAATTGTTTTAAGAGTACCATCAATAAAAAGGATTGAAAGTGCCCAGTGGTTGTCTTGGTGCCTCTCCCTCCTCATTTCATATTCAAAGAACCCTATTTTGGGAGTGTTTTTATATTGTCAGTTAGAAAGGTGGAACCTGTAAATTATAATGTCTGGCTTCCAGGAAAAAAAATATCTATAGGCCTGAAGGGCCAGGGAGTGGTTTTCCATTCATCCCTGTCCTGCTCTCTATCTCCTGTCTCCTACTCTGAACCTGATTTAGGACCTGAAGCTGAGAAGGGAAAAACCTACAAAGTCTGTAAATATGGGGAGAATTTTGTGATCCAATCAAATGGCACAAGTAGTGTAGCGCTAAAGATGAATTTATACAATAGAATTGCTTCAAACAGTGGAATATTCATTGATAAAAATACCATGGTCATTCATTCACTTGTAACTCCATATTGTAACCAAAACGCCATTTTGAATTGTTTACTTCATTTTGTACTTCTCATCCTATGTTTTGCTGAAACTTTGTTTAGATGTGTGGAACTTATTTTGGATGTGTGAATGAAGGGTGTATGCATGATGGGATCAGTCCCCAATGCCAGCCTATCCTGATGACAAACTGCCAGCACCACCTTAATGGCTGAAGAACAATGCAATCAAACCCTGAAAAAGCAAGAAGAATCCACCCTAGAAAGAAAGGGACAAAAAGCCCCATCAGAAGGAGAACAAAGTCACATTTGCCATTAACTGATGGTCATGCAGTATTCTGAGGCAGTGTAGACACAGCAAGATCCATGGATAAAAGATGGGTGACACTGTATAGCTTTGGGTAATGTGCACAGCATCGAAGAGCATTAGTAAACAGTTATGTGCCTGACGAACACCCCGCTCTTCCTCCTGCCCAGCTTCCTTGGCCAGGTAGCTGCCATGAGGTGCAAATACCAGCCACGAACTCAAGCTACAATCACAAGCAACAGCGAGGACTGGTAACTATACATGACCAACAACAGAACATCTGGGTGTGTGTGTCTGTGTAGGTAGATACTAGATAATAGCTATTAACATAATTGTGTTTTTCTCACAATAAACGTTGCCTTGTACCGCTGAATAAGATCCTGCTAGTTTTTCATTTTCTACATACAACAGTAGAAGAACTAGTGAGCACACTTCCTTCAGTATTCCCGTTGGCTCCAAGGAAAATCCACTTGATCCTCATTATATTGCAATGGCTCTAGGACAGAAGGTGGGAGAGAGCTAGTGTCCCTTTCTACAGAAAATGTGGGACATCATCCATCAATAACTTCAAGCAATGGTAGATCTGGGAGTGGAAGAGATGTCCCATAGGCTATGACTACACTGGCAAGTTAGTTCAAATTAAAGAAGCTTAATTCGAACTAACTTAAACCTTGGCCACACTAGGCTTTCTTTAGTTTGAATTAAGGGCTTCCTTAATTTGAACTAATAAATTCAATTATACCTTTCGAACTAACCCTTAATTTGAACTAGTTAGTTCGAACTAACCGGCACATTGAACTTAATGCAACTGACTAATTCAAACTAAGCAAGTGCGCTTAGTTCGAACTAAAATTCCAGTGGGGCAATGCTAGTTCGAACTAAGTTAATTCGAACTAACTAAAATTAGTTCAAATTAGTTAGTTCAAATTAACTAATTTGAACTAACTTTGATAAGTGTAGACATAGCCATTGTGAGTGGAGGGGCCCCTAAGCTAGATTGGATGATGCATTTCTTTCTCAATTGCTGAAGAGTCAATGGTATATCTAAATTCAATACGTAACCCATGCCAAGGGTGGATGAGTTAGTGGAACAGCTAAGAGTGGCCACGTATTTACCTACCCTTCACCTTAAGAAGGGCCCTGGCAAATCCCCCTGATACAAGGTTACAAAAAGGTAAAAACAGCTTTTTTCACATGCTTTTTATATCAGTTTCTTACCATGCCATTTGGGCTCCACGGAGCAGCTGCAACCTTTCAGAGACTTTATGATCTTGTGACCCTATGGGTAGTATGCCACAGGCATTGTCATCTACAGCCAGAGGTGGGGAAACCATCTGACACAGCTAGTTGCAGTACTTCAGTCCCTCGTAGACTCAGGGTTGACAGTCAATCTGATAAAATGCAAAATTGGGAATCATGAAGCCACATTCCTAGGGTATACAGTAGGAGCTGGTCAGCTGTAACTCTTGGTGGACAAGGTCCATGCTTTGATGAGCTGCTCTTCCCTGCCAAGAAAAACAACCATAGCTAGGTATTTCCAACATTTTGTACTGGGTTTGCAACTATTGCTGTCTCCTTAACAGATCTAATAAAAAATGGATGTCCCAGGAAGATATTGTGGATGGAAACAGGCGACGAGAACTTTATGACACTCAGAGTGACTATGTATACATACAGCCCTTTTCAATTCCGATTTCTTAAAAGATTTCCTTTTATAAACCTGCCCTGAACGTCAGGCAGTGCTCTTGCAAAAGTTTGATGGGTATGAACGTTCATTTTACATATTAGTAGGAAACTATTCCATAGGAAAAAAGCATTCTCAGTCATAGAAAAAGAGGCACTAGCTGTGCAATGAGCTGTGGACTCCTTATGCTACTACCTACTGAGAAACCCCTTTTCATTAATTACGAACTACACCCCCCTTTGATAGCTGAACACAATGAAGACCACCAACCCCCAGATAACATATTTGTATTTATCACTACAACTACTGTCCACCAACCAAGTCCATCATCAAGCTAGAAAAGTTCACTGGAATGTTTCTCCCTCCCTGCTGTGATGAGATAACTTCTACATTCCAAAGTTAGCACCTTACACTAATTCTGACTCCTGGCTCCTACCTCAACACTGCCTTTGCTCCTGTCCCCTCATGCTCCTACTCTGTGATTAATCTTTGCCTCTCCTTCAGATCTTGCCCCTACACCTTACTTCCAACCACCAATTATCAGTCCTGGTTCTGACCCCTACTTCCATTTTCTGACTCTGGCTCCTCAGCTTGATTCCTGGCTCTGACTCTGGCAATTGAGTCTGGTGCTGATCTTTGACTTCATTCTTCAACCTGGATGTCTGCTCTGCCCAGTAGACCTGACTCCTGTTCTGACTATTAGGCCAGGTTGCCTACATCCCAGCCCATAACAGTAGGCCCTGCTTCCACACACATGAAAATTGTATATGAAAGCACACTACAGAACTTTTATTATAAGATCTACCCAGCAACTCAGTGCATAGAAGGGTCATAGCTTGTCACACATTCAGTCGCCATATTGACAAAACCTCAGTTTCTCCTATTGAAGCTGTTCCACTTTGTACAAATACTTAAATATTAATTGAAGCTGGAACTGGAACTCCAGTGTCCTTTCCACCACAGAGGGTGAAGATCCTAATCACTCAGCTCTAGATTCATTTTCATGTGCTGTCTATGGCCCAATGATTAAAATCAAAATGAGATATTTTGAAAATGTCAAAATGGTTCATTTAGATATTTCTGAAATGTTGTCTTTTTCATTTTTAGCAAATCAATATGCCAAAATCAACAGGAATGCAAGAGGTTTCAGTCAACCTGAATTGGTATTTTTTGGCAAAATTTTCATCCAACCCCCCCCCCCCCAAAAAACCCAAAATTAAAATATCACCTAACTATCGCCATGCCATTACTATGATTGTGTTTACTGTGTTTTAGCATACGTAATTCACCTACCTAATCTTTAAGGGCAGACACAGCAATGGTATACTAGAGATAACCAACATTCATTGTTTAGCCCTAGCTTCATCTGCTAATCCATTCTGCAGGTAACATGTTAGTCAAGTTGCAAAAGTTCAGTTATGGTAAAACAAATAAGGAGTCCTGTGGCACTTTTAAAGACTAACAAATTTATTTATTGCACAAGCTTTCATGGGAGAAAATCCCACTTCATCAGACAATTAGTAAAAGTCTTTTCATATATTTTATGACTTTATACTAACACCTTTAATTCCCAAGGCTCCTCAAATCCTTTACAAATTTAGGTTCACAAATTATGGGGCACATCTTTCTGTCATCACTGAATCTGTATTATAGTTTCATTCCCAATGACTCCCTCAGAGCCTCAACCCCTGAAAGGAAGATTATCAAACTAAAGACTGAATAATTTGACTGCAGAATTTGTCCCTATATATAGGAATCTCCATCAATCTCTATATAAACTAAGCATCTTCTGATGTAGGTCATCACCATTATTTAGTTAAACACACACACACACAGAGGTGAAAATACCAGGCCATATCTTCAGCTGCTCTGCAAACTGATGACACAAAAGGGCCATAAAACTGGATTAAATTAAATAGAAGGAATCCCTGGGTGGCATACAGCTGTCCTTGCATATCAGATTAAAAGAACAAGAATAATACAGACAGACACAGTCTGTGAAATTGAAATTTGTCTAGGAAACTGGGACTTACAGCTCATCTCTCACAAAAGATATCATACTGTAGTTAATGTCCAAAAGAGGTCATGATCTTAATTTTTTTTCTCATTTAAAAGATGGCCTCTTCTGACAGAACTGTGCTGCCTACCACCAGGTTAAGATATCAGTCCAGTATGATTCAGGGTGAAGAATGCTATTTACTGAAACATCTGCACTTTCTTCAGCAACAAATAGTTTATTAGCGCTCCCAAGCCATTATTACTTAATTTGTGAGATCTGATGGGATCAGAGTACAAGGAAATAAGGCTGCTGCTTTTATAGGCATGATTTCCATAAACTAGTCTTCTCCTTCACATGCATTATTGCTTTCACATTTGTACCATATTTTTGTGCAAGCAGTTACTGCAACCGAGCAGGCAAATGAGGTATTTGTGGTATATGCATTTGAGGCTAACTACCAAAGTATGTGCACAAATAACTGCAGTCATAGTGACTGTACACACACAAAATAGTTGTGCAATTGCATGTGTACAACCATGCACTCACTCCAGACTTTCTGGCCATCAGGCCTTATGAGTTACTAACCCATCAAAAATTGATAGAAAAACAAAAAGCCAATTTTTTAAGGGTTGCTGAGTTATGGAACAAATGTGTTTAAAGTTTAACTTCAAAAGCATCTCTTGCTGACTTGCAAAATTATCACTAATAACTATAATAAAGCAATGATAAGAGTGGAGATGAGAATATGAAGAAATGGACAATTAAGCAATAGAGTGCCAAGCCTAAAATAGTCATAAAGCTTAATTGCCACCTACTAAGGAAGAAAATAATTTTGAGTTATTTTTTATACTCACTTATTTCCCTTTGGTTGGCTGGATCCTTGTTTTGGAAAGAAGAAAATATTTTCCTACTCTAGTCTTGCCTGTAATTCACTATGATTAAGAATAATCCGAGTCCAAAATGCCACTGACAATGGGCTTTTGTGGTTTGCCTTTTTCACATGACTACAATGCACAGTACCTTGGAATTACCTTTAATCAGATCCCGAGCTATTGCTAACACCTTAACAGCACCAAAAAGAAGATAATGACAAAGGTTAACATCATCCAGAAGCTAGCTGGATGCACACACATTTCAAACACCACCACAAGTCCTGTTCTTCCCAACAACAGATGATTACACACCAGTTTGGTACAAGAGCTCTCACACCAATCTTATTGGCAATGAATTTAATGCTACATTCGAGATTGTTAACAGCTCTCTCAAAGCAATGCCAGTACTGTGGCTTCCACTTTTGGTGGGCGTTGTGCCAGCCATATCAGATGAAAGGCCTGGGAGTACAAGATCCAGGCCATTCTGACCTTCCAATATATCTATACTTCAATTCCCAGCCTCTCTCTGACATCTCTTGCTAGCTTAAATTGTGGGCCGCTGAAGACATCCCAAATAAATATATTTGATTGAAAATCCAATGAAAGAAGTTCTGTGATTCTGTTTTCCCCACAGGCAGTAGACTGCACACAACTGTGTTTGGACAACACATGGACATGACTATCTCCTCCCCAAATGGAAAAATCAAATAAAACCCAAATTGTGACTGTGGTACCATACAAGCCACCCAACACATCACAGACAACTGCCCCATTTTTGCTTACAGTGGTGGCACAAGGGGGAATCTATCTGGTTACCCCAGAAGCATTAGAATGGTTTTCTTATCTCAAAATTCAGTTATAATCCCAGCTCGTTGTTCTTCTAATGTCATATGAAAGAAGAAGAACTTAAGAAGGCAATTTTCCTTTCTGGAATGTGACTTTTTGTCATTTTAGTGTTTGCTATGATATTAATAAAAAAAGCTGTAGCTCTTAATTAACATCATCATCATCATCAATAATCCCTGTTACAAATTATGTAAGGATACAGTTAAAAAAATACATTTTAGACTTCATTGTGCTTTCTTGTCCTTTCTTCTTTTGTGTCTTGTTCTGCCTACTCTGCACATAATGAGTGAGTACACTTTTATCATCATTCACGGTTTTAGATAAATTGATTGCTAGTCATTCCTCACTCTATTATACAGAAGTAGATGTATTATGGAAGGTGACTGAGATGGATACTGCTTTATTTTAAAAAAATTCCTTGCATTCATTTGTTATTGCGTAGGTGCAAATTTATGAATTTCTCTATATATAGTTTTTTAAAAAAACAGGTGAATTGACATTATGATTGAATTATTATTCATAGATTCCAAGGCAAGAAGGGACTATTGTGCTCATATAGCCTGACCTCCTGTATAACACAGACCAGAGAATTTGTTCACAATAATTCCCAGAGCTGATCTTTTAGAAAAAAAATATCCAATATTGATTAAAAAATTGTCAGTGATGGAAAATTCACTATGAACCTTGGTAAATTGTTCCAAAGGTTAATTACTCTTGCTGTTGAGAACACACTTTATTTCTAGTCTGAATTTGTGTAGCTTAAACTTTCAGCCGTTAATTATATTATACCTTTTTTCTATTATGTTGAAAAGCCCATTGTTAATTTTTTCTATCCTATGTAGGTACTTATAGACTGTAATTTAGACATCCCCTACACCCTCTCTTGAAAAACTCTAGATATTAAATTAGCTGGACCTGAAGATTTAAAAAAGTCTACTTTTAGTAGCTGCTGTTTAACATCCTTTTCAACTATTACTGGAATGGAAAGAGTGTTATCGCTAAATGACAAGACAATATCATCCACTTTTTCTCCAAATACAGAACAAAAATATTTATTGAACACCTTTGCCTTTTATGGATTGTTATTGCTCATTCCAACCTTTCTGTTTAGTAACAGACCTGTACCATTGCCACAATTCTTTTTGTTCCTAATATATTTAAAATACTCCTTTTTGTCTTTAGCTCTGTTGTCCATTTCTGTTCATATCCCTCTGCTTCCTTTATTAATTTTCTATGATACCTAGGTTCTAATTTATATTCATGATCAATAATTTTCCCTTTCTTATAATTGTTATTTTATATATATCTATATATCTGTATATCTAGATAGATAGATAAAACAGCTGCATGTTAAACCAGGTTTATTTTAATCAGTATGGCCTTCTTCCTTGATTCTGGATTTTGACCATTTAGTCAGGTGTTCTTAAATGATTTTCAATTACCATTCACATATTTTGACTAAATTCTTCCTCCTTCCAGGTTATATAAACGTGTTAAGACTCAGGAAACGCAAAAGTAAGGGCCTCGAAGTAACCATAACTCAGCCCCATTTTGTATATGTTATATTATGTGTGTGCAATGAGGCTGAGTTATCATAATTTTAATTATCTTGAGTTTGTGCATAAAAATTTCTGAGCCGTAGTATTGCACCATTGATTTTATTTTAATGATTTTCATTTAAAGATGTAAGTAAAAGGAAAAACAATGAATCCTGTTCCATTAGACTAAACATAATGCATTTATTTTGCTATGTGAATAATAAAATTATAGAAATTAGAGTTGGAAAGATTTAGATCATATAATGAGACTGATGCCTAAAGTTTAATTTTTAGTACAGTCAGCTTTCTTCCTTCTTTCATGTCAAGTGTTTGCAATACTTCTCCTACACAACTTTCCACACTATCAGGAATTGACTATGGTCTAACTTGTGTCCATTTTATACCAGTGCAAATTCACTTGATTTTGATGGAGCTACAATCGATGTACACCAATACAGATGGGATCAGGCCCAGCTTCACAGCACTCAACTGCATCTGTAATGTTATTCAGTACGTTAGATTTGTCTACGTTAGGTGATTAGCGTTTAATGTCAGGATCAAATGTTGGTTTTAGTGTCTCTCGTGTAACCCCAAAGCAGTGCATGAGTGTATTTAGAAGGCAGATATTAGTATTCTTGTGTTTACTGGCATAGATTTTGGTTTTCAAGCTACTGTTGTGATCAGGGCCACATCACTTTAGGAATAGCACATTTTTTAAAAAAAAGTGCATTAGGCCAGGTCTACACTATAAACTTTCGCTGGCATAGCTAGAACCGGGTCGATCGAGGCATGATTTATGACTGACATAACTATGCTAGCAAAAGCCTCTAATGTAGACACAATTATACTGGCCACCCTGCACTTTTGTGGGTGGAACTTATTTCATTCGGGGGCAATGAGTGGTTTGGAATAAAGTAAGCTGGTACAAGTGAAGCTTTGGCAGTATAAGCTGCATCTGTAACAGCTTGGGGATGGGGATGAACAGGGATTCCCACAGATTATTCTCTGTAACTATAATTGTATAACTCACCTTGGCCCCTGCACTTCAGCTTAACTCTTTCCTGAAGCACAGGTCAGAGTTCTGTCTTCCCAGAACGTTTCAGCAAGTTCCAAAGGGGTAGCCATGTTAATCTAGTTCAGCAAAACAAACAAGACATCTGCTGGCACTTAGGCTATGTCTGCACTTGCAAAGTTAAGTCGACTCAACAGAGTGGCTACACTTTAAGTCAACTTAACAGAAAACATAGCCATCCACACTGGCTTTAAGCTGACTTTAGAAGTTGATTTAAGGCATAAATTGACCTTCAGAGGTGGTGTTATTAAGTCATCTTAAGCTGTTATTAAGTCAACTTAAGGAAGTGCTTAAGTCAACTTAATAAAAACCCAGTGTGGACGCGGCTTTGCGTAGGTTGACTTAAGTGTCCTTAAGTCGGCCTAAGTTGCCAGTGTAGATGCAGCCATTAAGACTAACAAATTTATTTATTTGTCAGATGAAGTGGGATTTTCTCCCACAAAAGCTCATCCGATAAATATATTTTTTAGTCTTTAAAAGTGCCACCAGACTTGTTTGTTTTCCAGGAAGTGTTACACAGAGTTAAAACCTCAGAACTACTGTGTATAAATCCCTAATAAATGGATATTAATAGTTCTCAGTCAACTTCAAAGGAGAAAGAATCAAACACTTTTTTGTACAACAAAGTTTTAAGGCATACAGACATTGTAAATAGTATCTAGACTGTTACGAATGATTTTTAAACAAGAACTATTAAACAGTAAGTTTACGGGTTTTCCTTATACAGATTTCCCCCTTTTTTCTGTTATAAATATTCATGTATAAGGGTTCAACATAATTTTTGTCTATACTTTAGTGCACACATCAAAAACACATTCTTCGCTAATTTCATTCAGAGATGATTTCTCAGACAATTGAAGTGTGAGCACATGATGAAGCGTTCTTTGCCTGAGCTGTTCAGAGCTTGAGAAATGGCAACGTCTTGATTCTTTTAAACGCTTGCAATCCTGTCTACAAACAAACAGTCTGGGGATGTCCACTGTTAGCAGGGTTCCAGGCAGCCCTTGGTTACTAACTAACTGGTCGTCCTAGCTGCTAGTGAAACAGAAATCCACAGCATGTATCCAAAGTAGTTCAGGGATTGGGATCAGTATATAAAATAGCTATTTCCTGGATCTTCACAAGGCCTTCATGCAATAAAAATGATGCAATCTTCCCCCCATAAGCTCAGATAGGTCAGGGGAGAATTTACAACCCCCTCACCAGTAATTGCTGTCCCACTCTCTCTTTAAAAGAGGCAGAAGATCAGTTTAGAGCCATTAGGTGATCTCTCAGAATTTCACAGTCTCTGCAGTCTCTAGGGCAGAGGTGGGCAATAATTTTGCTTGGGGGGTGATGGGGCCAGCTGAGAGCAGGCTGCTGGACCAGCTGGCGCGGTGCAGGTGGGGGGGAGGGTGCTATGCAGATCTGGTCCCAGGGAACTGGCGGGGGGGCTGGAGGGTGGTACAGAGCCAGCTTGGGGGGCGCAGGATCAGTGCAGAGGCACAGGGTCTCTTTCCTAGCTCCAGGCCGGCTCTCAGCCACTGCACAGCCCTTCAGCTGGCTGGGGAAGGGGGGTGCTGGTGCAGAGCCCACCAGGGCCACAGCACAGAGCCGGCCCCAGAGCTAGGAGGAAGGGAGGGAGAGGGAGCAGGATGGCAGTACTCTGGCCGTGCCGCAGATACTCTACTCCCCCAGCTCCAGCTTCCCTGTCCCTCCAGTCCCAGCTCCAGCTGGAGCTGGGATGGAGGGAGGGGGATACTGAAGCTGGGAGGGAGAAGCAGCAGAGGCAGCGCTCTGGTGAAGCTCGGGAATGGAGTGGGAAGAACAGTGGCTGATGGGCCGGAGCACAGATGCTCACAGGTGGGGTCCGATCCGCAAGCCATTGTTCTCCTGCCCCTGCTCTAGTGGATCACAAACGTTTTCCCCCACCTTTCCCTCTTCATGCATAAACTACATTAGTGTGGAGCAAGAACTATCCTAATGGAGGTTCTCCCTAGTAAGCGAAGCTGAAAGAGCATAGACCTGTTTTTAACATGGTAGAAGGAATGGGACCCAGCCCTCACAGCAGACATCTCCTGATCCTGCATAAATCCACCACTGAATCCAAACTTCGGACTTCAAAGGGCTACTTTTAACTCATTCTCCCATTTTTCTGGCTCGTTGATTCATTCAGTTCTCAGAGTGTGACTAGGCATGACCCACTAGGTGGGTTGCCCACACTGAAAATTTCCTATATAGATTGTGAAACAGCTACTGAGGATGTCTTGTAACTACCATATCTGTTCTGGAAGTTTCTGAGTCTTTTAAATTGAGTTATGCAATCTTGCTCTCTGCATGTATGCAGAGAATTTAGCCAAGATCCAGGCCTTCTCTCCTGAAGAAAAATGCCCAATTCAGTAGTATAAATCTGTGGGTTATACATCCACAGTAGGAGCTATTTGATGGTACAGCATACCAGTATAGCTACTCAGAGAATTTGTAGTATAGATTTTGCCTTACAGAGTTAGATAAGATCTTCTGGTCCTTTTCCATATTAATGCGGAAATATAATTGACTTCATCCATGAGGGTTGCTTCCCATCATGCACTGACCCTGATGCATTAGCCAGTTTAGAAAGGTGTGGGGCATCCCCTCTGCCCCCTTTGTACTCACTTCAGCAAAGTACATGAGGAGCCCCGTATGCACTTTCTCTTCCTTTTCATTATTTGAATTGCAGTATCATCTTCCAGGGGCCCTCATTATGATTCAGGGCCCCATTGTGCTTGGCTGTTTACAAACATTTAACCATAAGGTGCTTCCTTCTCTGAAGTATGCTACAATCTAAGTAAAATCTTTTTGGAAATAAAAGTGTCAAAATTCAATCCCTAGCCAAAGTCATGAATATTCATAAGTCTTCTCAAGGAATAATTTGCCACTTCCCTGGAGAAATCCGTTTTGACTGTAATGTGTCTCCTCAGCAACACAAGATACTAACATGACCATATCTTCCCCTCTGTTCTCTACCCTGGTTCTGCATAGAATACCAATGCAAGTTCAAGGGCTTGGCTTTTGTCTGAGAATAACCCTTCTGCCAGATGGAGCTGGCAGCAACAAGGGCCAGATTTAATATATAGGGTTTCCTCTTCACAGAATAACACAGAACCAGTTCGAACATACAGCTAATAACCTGGGAAAACTTAACACTATCCCTGGACACCACAAAGAGGCAATAAACAAGCTTGGAGACTGTGTATAACAAAAAGAAATTTTAGTTAAAACTACAGACAACTCAGTATTCATTTAGGAAACATCACAACAACATTCAAAAGCATAACAAACAAGAAGTCCTGTGGCACTTACAAAGACTAACAAATGTATTTATCGCATAAGCTATTGTGTGAGAAAATCTCACATCATCAGATGCTCTGAAGAACAAAAGCATGTTACCATAAGCAAACTTGACATCACAAAGCTTTTGGCCATGTCCTTCACCTCAGTTTTCCAGCTGGCTATCGGAAAGTCTGAAGAATGACTATTGCTTTAACATATCATTCTCCTCTTCCTCTGCTGCATTCCACTCACAGTTGGCTATCTTGGGTAGCAAAAACTCAGAGGTGTGTTCATGGGGTTTACTTCCTGCCCTGAGGGGTAGGGATTAAGCAATGCTGGCTCATAGCTGCCATTCACTGTCTGCTCCAACTGCTGTGACATCATGTTCTGAGGCATCATCACTTAACTCAGCTCTCACTGATTTCAGCAGATAATGGAGAATCTCACTGGCAACTAGGTTGCCTTTCATTGTTCCTACACAAGGTCTAATAAGACTTAACCCATAGACTTGCTCAGCTGTGAGGAATTGCCTAGAGAAACAAGGACTCTGGAGAGGGGCAGGTCAAATGGTCACGCTCTTGAGGCAGAGTTCACACCACCAGATAGTTGGTGGGGACAGGCATGTCTCTCCTCTTCACTGGGATTTGGTATCACTACTTCAGCAGGATAGGTTCCATTTAGGGTGACTACCTCTATCAGGGCATGCTAAACACAGTTCTGTGGCCTGCTACTCCATCATTTCACATATCTAGGCTGAGCAGGCACATCTATGCAAACATGAGCAGAGACAGATGCATCCTGGAGGTGAACACCTGGCTGTGAAGATGGTGTTACCAGGAGGGCTTTGGCTTCCTTGACCATGGGGTGCTGTTCCTGGAAGGACTGCTAGGCAGAGATGGACTCTGCCTATTGAGGAAGAGGAAGAATGTATTTGGACATAGACTGGCTAACCTCATAAGGAGGGCTTTAAACTAGGTTTGAAGAGGAAGGTGACCAAAGCCCACAAGTAAGTCACAATGAGGGAGACCTGGGGGAAGGGATGGAACTTGGGGGGTGCCGGGACTGTAACGGCAGGGATAAAAGAGAGACTAGTCAGACTGGGGAGAAGGGGGAACAAATCATTGTCTTAGGTGCCTAATGAAGCCCTGATACCTGAGCTGCGTGGGGAAGGAGGACACTGGGAGAAAATGCAAGGAGGAAGATGCAACAGGAGAGATAATCAACAGGGGAAAGTAGGGCAATATGTTCAGTATTTTAGGTGCCTATACACAAATGCGAGGAGCCTGGGAAATAAGCAGGAAGAATTGGTAGTACTGGCACAAATAAGGAACTATGATGTAATTGAAATAAGAGAGACGTGGTGGGATAGCTTGCATGACTGGAGCACTGCCATGGATGGGCACAAATTATTCAGGAAGGACAGGCAGGGAAGAAGAGGTGGAGGAGTAGTGCTATATGTAAAAGGGTTGGATGATTGCTCAGAGCTCCACTATGAAAGTGGAAACAAGCCAGTTGAAAGTCTGTGGTTTGTTTAAAGGAGAGTGCAACAAGGGGGATGTTGTGGTGGGCAGGGCCGTCCCTAGGGGGGAGCGGGGCCCAGGGCCAATTGGCCTGGGTGCGCCCCCACGCCAACCCACGCTGGAGGGGGGAAGGGAGGACTGGGTCTGCCGCTCTGCCCCCAGGACCCCGGCAAGCGGAGTGGGAGCCAGTGGGAGCCGGCCCTGGCTGCGGCCCCAAGACTGCTGCCAAGAGTTGACCCTGAGGGAGGTGGCTGTGGCCAGGGACCCCAGCAGCCCCCTGACAGGCCGCACTTTGGCCTGCCTCTAGACTGGCCCTCCCCGCCCCCAGATGGGAGCAGCAGGCCCAGGGGTCGGCTCTAGGTGGTGGCGTAGCCTCGGGTCCCTGGAGCTGGCCCCAGCCAGGACCCCAGGCTGCTGCCACCGGTGCCCCAGTGGGGAGTGGGACCTGAGGCCGCCATTGGGAGCTGGCTGGCTGAGGCCCCGCCCCCAGCTCGGGTGCTGGTGGCAGTGCCTGAAGATCCAGCTGGGGCTGGCCGGCCATGTGAGGCAGGCCGGTTGGCCAGCCTAGAGAAGCTGGGCCCCACTCAACTTCCCCTCCCCTGGGCTGACCTGCTCCACCCTGGGGGCGGGGCGGGCTGGCCCAGAGCCAGAGGCTGTGGGAAGCCTCCTGCCTCACCCTTTGGCTCACCTGTGGCTCGGTTTGGCAGGGGGGGCAGGGCAAAGCATGGCTGGGGGAGGCAGCCACGGCGCACGACGTTGGGAGCGGGACAGCGCGGGGCCCACATAGCCATGGGCCCCGGGGCAATCGCCCCTTCGCCTCCCCCAAAGGATATCCCTGGTGGTGGGTGTCTGCTATAGATCGCCAGACCAGAAGGAGGAGGTGGATGAGGCATTCTATGAACAACTAGCTGAAGTTTCCACATCACAGGCCCTGGTTCTCAATTATCCTGACATCTGCTGGGCAGGCAATACAGCAGTGCACAGGCAATCCAGGAAGTTTTTGGAGAATGTTGAGGACAACTTCCTGGTACAAATGCTTGAGGAACCAACTAGGGGCCTTGCACCTCTCAACCTGCTGCTCACAAACAGAGAAGAATTGATCGGAGAAGTAGAAGTGAATGGCAACCTGGCAGCAATGACCATGAGATGGTAGAATTCAGGATTCTGATCAAAGGAAGAAAGGAAAGAAGCAGAACACACACCTTGGACTTCAGGAAAGAATGTTTTGGCTCCCTCAGGGCACTGATGGGGAGGATCCCTTGGGAGGCTGATCTGAAGGGGGAAAGCATCCAAGAGAGCTGGCCGTATTTTAAAGAAACCCTGCTAAAAGCACAGAAAGATAACATTCCAATGTGCAGAAAAAACAGCAAATGTGGAAGGCGCCCAGCGTGGCTTAGCAGAGAACTCTGTGGTGAGCTGAAACATAACAGGGAAACTTACAAGAAGTAGAAGCTGAACAGATGGCTAGGGAGGCGTATAAAGATATTGCTCGGGATTACAAGGATAAAATCAGAAAGACCAAAGGGCAATTGGAGTTGCAGCGAGCAAGGGATGTGAAGGATAACAGGAAGGGGTTCTACAGGTATGTCAGTAACAAGAAGAGGATCGGGGTGGTGGAGGTCCCTTACTGAATGGGGCAGGTATCCTTGTGGTGGATGATGCGGAAAAGGCTGAAGTACTCAGTGCTTTTTTTACTTCAGTCTTCACTAGGTAATGCAGAATGGAGAGAAGGAGAGCGGCCTTCAGTGATGGAAGTTCAGGTGACGGACTATTTAAAGAAGTTGGGTGTGCACAAGTCTATGAGGCTGGATGAACTGCATCCTAGGGTGCTGAGAGAGTTGGCTGATGAGATTGAAGAGCTGCTGGCCATTATCTTTGAAAACTCATGGCGAACAGGGGAGGTCCAGAGGACTGGAAAAAGGCAAATAAAGGACCTATCTTCAAGAAAGGGAAAAAGGAGGATCCAGGGAACTACAGACCAGTCAGCCTCACCGCAATCCCTGGAAAAATCATGGAGCAGCTCTTCAAAGAATCCATCCTGAAACACTTGGAGGAAAATAGAGTGATCAGGAACAGTCAGCATGGATTCACCAAGAGAAAATCATGCCTGACCAACCTGATTGTCTTCTATGATGAGATAACTGGATTTGTGGGTGTGGGAATAGCCATCGATGTGATATACCTCAACTATAGCAAGGTTTTTTATATGGTTTCCCACAGTATTTTCATCAGCAAATTAAGGAAGTACGGGTTGGATGAGTGCACCGTAAGGTGGATAGAAAACTGGCTAGATCACTGGGCTCAGCGGGTAGGAATCAAAGGTGTGATGTCTAGTTGGCAACCAGTAATGAGCGGAGTGCCCCAGGGGTCAGTCCTGGGGCTGATTCTGTTTAACATCTTCATTAATGATCTGGATGATGGGATAGATTGCACACTCAGTAAGTTCGCAGATGACACCAACCTGGGGGGAATGGTAAACACTCTGGAGAGCAGGGACAGGGTTCAGGGAGACCTAGACAAATTGGAACACTGGGCCAAAAGAAATCTCATGAGGTTCAACAAGGACAAGTACAAAGTCCTGCACTTAGGATGGAAAAATCCCCTGTACTGCTACAGGCTGGGGGACCGATCAGCTGTAGCAATACTATAGAAAAGGACCTGCATGTTATGGTGGAAGGGAAGCTGGATATGAGTCAACAGTGTGCTCTTGTTGCTTCAAAGGCCAATCTCATATCGGGCTTCATCAGTAGAAGCATTGCCAGCAGAACAAGGGATGTGATTATTTCCCTCAATTCAGCACTGGTGAGGCCACATCTGGAATACTGTGTCTACTACAGAAAGGATGTGGACAAATTAGAAAGAGTCCAGCGGAAGGCAACAAAAATTATTAGGGGGCTGGGGTACATGACGTACGAGGAGAGACTGAAGGAACTAGGCTTATTTAGTCTGCAGAAGAGAAGACTGAGGGGGGATTTGACAGCAACCTTCAACTACTTGAAGGGGTGCTCCAAAGAGGAGGGACCTAGGCTGTTCTCAGTAGTAATTGATGACAGAACAAGGAGCAATGCTTTTAATTTGCAGCTGGGGAGGTTGAGGTTGGATACTAGAAAAATCTTTCTCACTAGGAGCATGGTGAAGCATTGGAATGGGTACCTAGGGAGGTGGTGGAATCTCCGTCTTTGGAGATATTTAAGGTCCGGTTGGACAATACCCTGGCTGGGATGATTTAGTGGGCGTGATCCTGCTTTTAGCAGAGGGTTGGACTAGATGATCTCATGAGGTCCCTTCCAGCCCTATGATTCTATGTTCCAAAGGGGTAGCCATGTTAGTCTAGTTCAGCAAAACAAACAAGGAGTCCCGTGGCACTTTTAAAGACTAACTCTGGAATCTCTCATACAAAACCAACCTCCAACACATTCTTCCACATCGCTGGACTTCACAAAAAAGAGAAAAATCTATCTACAATATACACTTTGCTTTTCTACAGAAGAAAAAAAAGACACTAATCTGTCTAAACTCCTTTTTTTTGGTTAGTCTTTAAAAGTGCCACAGGATTCCTTGTTTGTTATACAAACATGGTCTGCTTCTGAAGTCTTTTCCCCAATGTGTCACTAGCTGTCAGGTGAGAGTTAATTCAGACCCTGCTTTCATAAGCATTCCATGGCTTTAGCCTAGGTCTGATATTTAAACAACCATCTTAAGCTCCTGGAGTAATCATGATTGACAGCTATGCTCCTCTTGCACAACAGAAGTCTCACCAATTAGGGTAATACTTGCCTGATTGGGAGACAGAACAATCTCTGGGGACAGTACAAGCTGTGGAATGAACTCCCACAGAAACTAAGGGTTATCACAAATCTCACCACTTCCTCCTTGAAGTGCAAGTCACAGTTCCTTGATGTTATCTGCCCTATATAGATTATAGATTTAAAACAACCTGCCCAACCCCTACCGAAACCAAGGCTCTCCCATCCATGAGCTTCCCCCCATTGGGAGAGGATGAGAGAATCAATGTGATGGATGTGTAGTCATGCTGCTTAATATATTACTAGAAGGCGTGTGTGTGCACAATGGTCAACAAGCAGGGACACAGCCGCCCCCACCACCCTGCAATAATCATCAGAATTTCTCCAGCCCAAGGTCCACAGGGCAGCAAGCTCCTGTCTGGTCTAGGAGGAGGAGGATCCTGCTGGGGGAGGAAGGAAAAGTGAGTTACTGCAAGGGCTTGGGTGGAGGGAAGAACAAGCTCTGCCTAGGCTGGGGTGGAGGAAAGGGGAAAGTAGTGTGGAGTAGTGTGGGGAGTAGTACGGGGAGAGCAAACTCCTTCTGCTGGGGGGTGGGGAGGAGATCATAGAACATGACCTTCTAAAAGGGGTCAAATCTAAATTTCTGCACTTGGCCCTGCTGGGAAGTGTTCAGTGACGAGTGGGGTAGAAGCTGCATAGAACTGAACTGTGAAATTTATCTTTCTTTCCATGTTTTTTTTTTTTTTTTTAATAAAGATTTTCCATAGCAAAAGAAAAGAATTTAACTTCTTCTTACTACAGGGAAAAGTTTTATTTTAGCCCATGCACTCAATTCAGCTAGCTGACATGCTCCAAGGTGTTTAGCTGCAGTGTTTCCGCATATCTAATAAACTTCTAATCAGTACTGTCCATTAGGCATAACTATTTGGTGCAGGCAACAAAAGGATTCAGCATTTCAGAATTTGTAGAGTTCTCACCTTCTTTTTTTTCCTAATCATGAAGAAATAATCGGAAACATTCTTTTCTCAAAGGCTCCTGAGGGTGTAGTCACAACAACTATGCTAGTTACAATTCAATTAAATGACAATCTATGCGGAATAAATTACTGACAGGCACATACATTTAGAGTTTTCAAATTATCCAAAGAACCTCACCGAAGGACCAAAAACCCTTATGAATTTTGCAAGTATTCATCAAAGAAAGTTTCAAATGTTTCTGGCTTGATAACCCTTCATTGTACATTTCTTGAAAGGACTTTAAAATCATTGAATTGCAAAGCTCTGATAGAGCCTTGTTTTTTCATTCTAATTAATATTAATTAATTTTCTTACATAATCTCAAGTCTGTGGGCGCGTGCATGCACACGTGTGCGCACACATAAATATTGATTTAGGGTTTGTCTATGCCAACATTTAATTTAGAAGAAGCTGGAGTATAAATCTACCCATTCTAACCTGCTGTGCAGTAACAGTCCATGGGACCTTGATGGTGTGTACTAACTATCTCATAGTGTGCTTTGATCTAGTCTCATGTCAAAAGGGGTAGATCAAGGCTTACTAAGAAACAGTTAGAATTCTTCAGCAGGGTCCACACATACAGTTAGTCTGAAGCAGCCCAGTGTGGAGTAGTTTCACATCCCAATTTGCTGCAGACTAATGATCATGCAGACAAACCCTTAGAAAATGAGTAGAGTCAACAATCGCTAAGAGCACGTGTAATATTTAAATCACACAGCTCACTAACATTAACTAAATAGCCTCCCTCCCCAACACAGAGTAAGCATGGGGGAAAGGTAGATAATATTCACTCTCTTTGCCTCCAGACAGAAGCATGAATGAATAGATAAGATTTGCATGGTGTATAACAAGGCCTACTGGACTGGGGAGGCTATTCTCTGCTCTGCTACTGACTTGCTGCGTGACCTTCACCGAGTTCTGGTTTGATGCAGGAACCACTGGGTGAAATGTTATGGACTGCAGTATACAGAAAATCAGACTAGATGACAAAAGAGCTTAAAACTGGTGAATCTCTGCTCAGTTCTCTTTTGGAACTTCTGCTAGCATGGTAATGGGGGTTAGAAGTGCAATTTTCTGTGACAGAAAAAGACTTCATGTACATGTAGTTATACTAGCAAAATAGTGATTCAGCCAGTACTGCTTGTTTGAGGAACCAGTATAAGGTACAGACGCAAAAGGACTCTTTTGATGGAATAAGCTGCATCACAGCTCTTAGCAAGTGCTGCTTCCCAGCCAGTGATGAGGACGGCCCTGAAGAGAATCCAGGTCTTGGCTGTTCTGAATTCCTGAGATGTTTTAAAGTTAGTCAATGCCCCAATCTTGGGGTCCCAAATCACACTGTGTGCAGATCTGCTGGCTATCATTTCAAACCCTTCTTAGTCCCTCTGAGTGACCCTTCTGATTCCCTGCTACATAGGATGACTAGATAGCAAGTGTGAAAAATTGGGATGCAGGTGGAGGGTGATAGGTGCTTATATAATTGGGACTGTCCTTATAAATTCAGGACATCAAGTCACCCTACTTGTACTTAAACAAACCCTCTCTGTGAACTCCACTCCAAAAGTATGAAACTTATGGTTATATTTTAAGTCTGAGGGACACACAGCAGCTGTTCATCAGTTTATACTCAGATCTAAGATCTGGCATATATCAGAAAATTAGGTCAGTTTAAATAAGTTATTCAAGAGTGTGAAAAATCCATACCCCAAGTGATGTAGTTAAGCTGATGTAAGTCCCCATGTAAACAGCATTGGGTCAATAGAAGAATTCTTCTGTGGACCTAGCTACTGCTCTTGGGGAGATGGATTATCTATGCCAATGGGAGAACCCCTCCTATCGACATAGGTAGTGTCTATGCTGTGCCACTGTAGCATTTGAAGTATAGAGTAGCCCTAACACATTAATGCTCTTTCATACTTATATAAAGCATAACAGTAAACAAACTAAATGTGTGTCCCTGCTTCTTTATCCTCACCATTCCAGGTGTTCTGAGGCTGGGATCAAAGTCCTTTGGGTTGCCCCAAATTCTTCTGCTTCATTACATATCTTATGGGCTGCAACATGCTTGATTGCTTTTGCCACAAGGACTGGTGGAAAATGGCTCTTTAGCAGACCAGCTTCTGTTCTTTTAAAACCTTCAGCCCCCTGAGTCAGGTGACATCCCTGCCAGCTTCCTCACAGGAGCACAAATCCAGGTCTCTTTATTACCGAGGTGACTTCTCCCTCTTCCTCCAGTAAACCAGTTCTTCTGGAAGAGGCCCCCGTCTTTTGTCTAGAGTGAATAGATTTCCAAATATTGGGTACTTAGAGTCAATTATCCTCTATGTGTAATGTCAGCCATGTATCTTATATTAAAAAGAAACTTAAGGGTTTTTTATATAGGTTTGTTCCTCAGTTTGGTTATGTTATTTGACATGTGCACATAGAAAGAATTAAAACCTAGGCTTAACTGTATAAGAGAATCTTTACGAAGGAAAGGAAGAAGTATTTAGGCATCAACACAGCAAGCCCACCAACTTCGAAGGAAACCTTCCTGCATATCTGAGCTTGTAGTTTAAGTCTCATTTTATCATAAGGAGTCTCATGATATTGACTATTTTCTCTTAAAGCCTGAGCTCTTGGAGTCACGGGGTAACGCGGAATGGAGAGAAGAGTGGCCCTCGGTGATGGAAGGTCAGGTTAGGGAACACTTAAAGAAATTGGATGTGCACAAGTCCATGGGGCCGGATGAACTGCATCCGAGGGTGCTGAGGCAGTTGGGGGAAGTGATTGCAGAACCGCTGGCCATTATCTTTGAGAACTCGTGGCAAACGGGGGTGGTCCAAGAGGATTGGAAAAAAGCAAATATTGGATTCACCAAGGGCAAATCGTGCCTGACCAACCTGATTTCCTTCTATGATGAGATGACTGGATTTGTGGATGCGGGAAGAGCTGTTGACGTGGTATACCTTGACTTTAGCAAGGCTTTTGATACAGTTTCCCACAGCATTCTCGTCGGCAAGTTAAGGAAGTATGGGTTGGACGAGTGGACCGTAAGGTGGATCGAAAACTGGTTAGATCAACGGGCTCAGCGGGTAGGAATCAATGGCTCGATGTCTGGTTGGCAACCGGTAACGAGTGGAGTGCCCCAGGGGTCGGTCCTGGGGCCGGTTCTATTCAACATCTTCATTAATGATCTTGATGATGGAATAGACTGCGTGCTTAGTAAGTTTGCGGATGACACCAAGTTGGGGGGAATGGTAGATACTCTGGAGGGCAGGGACAGGATCAAGGGAGACTTGGACAAATTGGAACACTGGGCCGAAAGAAACCTCATGAGGTTCAACAAAGACAAGTGCAAAGACCTGCACTTAGGACGAAAAAATCCCATGACTGCTACAGGCTGGGGACTGATTGGCTTAGTAGCAGCATTGTGGAAAAGGACCTGGGGGTTATGGTGGATGGGAAGATGAATATGAGCTAACAGTGTGCCCTTGTTGCCAAAAAGGCCAATGGCATATTAGGCTGCATCAGTAGGAGTATTGCCAGCAGATCGAGGGATGTGATAATTCCCCTCTATTCGACACTGGTCAGGCCACATCTGGAATACTGTGTCCAGTTTTGGGCTCCCCACTACAGAAAGGATGTGGACAAATTAGAAAGAGTCCAGCGGAGGGCAACAAAAATGATTAGGGGCTTGGGGCACATGACTTATGAGGAGAGACTGAAGGAACTAGGCTTATTTAGTCTACAGAAGAGAAGACTGAGGGGAGATTTGATAGCGACCTTCAACTACTTGAAGGGTTGCTCCAAAGAGGAGGGAGCTAGGCTGTTCTCGAGGGTAACAGAGGACAGAACAAGGAGCAATGGTTTCAAATTACAGCTGGGGAGGTCAAGGTTGGATATTAGGAAAAACTTTTTCACTAGGAGGGTGGTGAAGCATTGGAATGGGCTATCTAGGGAGGTGGTAGAATCTCCATCTTTGGAGATTTTTAAGGCTCGGTTAGACAAAACCCTGGCTGGGGTGATTTAGGGGGAGTGGTCCTGCTTTTTAGCAGGGGGTTGGACTAGATGACCTTGTGAGGTCCCTTCCAACCCTATTATTCTATGATTCATGTGATAATAGGAAAATCTCAACTTTTTTTTTTTTTTTAAAGTTTCTGGCCCTCACAGTTACAGAGGAAAAGCTTGAAGACAGACCCTAGCAGCACAAAACTAAAAAGGCAAACAAAAACCACAAATTTATTTTAATAATATTTTAAAGCTGGTCTCATGATTTTTGGAACCCTGAATCATGACTTTTGAATGTAGAGTTGGGCAATACTGTTTTAGTAACAGCATGTAAGAATAACAGTCTTTGACCTTTGTCACTTAAGTTATCCTGACCCATGGCTGTGCAACAGAGATGCTGCCTGGGAATAAAAGCTCTTCTAAACTTCCCAGGAGCAAGAGGAACCAATGGTGTAAACTGGCATACCAGCTCAGAGGAAAAGGAAATTGGTTCGGCTGCAGTATCTAAGAAAGGTGCCACAATGAGTGGATGGAGGTCTGGCCTGGCATTTATAGCCACATTTTCAGTAACCACTGAATTTGGTTGTCCAAGTTAAAATAACTTGAGCCTGATTCTCACAAGTACTATGGACCTGCAGTTCTCATTGACTTCAGCTGTGAATTCTTAGCAGTTCCAGAAATATAATCCACAGTGGCTCAATTTGAACACTCAAAATTGGAGGTACCCAAAAATCAGTGGTTATCTACAAAAAATTTAGTCCCGGGAAACAGTAAATAAGGACTAGTGTATCAAAAACTAAAACCCTCACCTACAAGTACTGTTTGCTGAGAGAGTTAATTTACCAATTATTCTTTTAAAGTATGAAGCTCTGCTCTCAGCTTTTGTATATTTTAAATTATATTTCCTCTGCTGAATTTTATTTGTATATATGCTAACCATATATACCAATATCTAATACACTGAAATAAAAACTGGGATGCAGTGCCAGAGAAGTGAGGTAAAAAATGAGCAAAAATACATGTTTATGATTATAGAGTATAAATATTAATTATTATGTATTGAGTACGAACATTGCTGGCATTGTGCCACAGAAGAAAAGTGGATTCACTTGATTCCTTTACTCTCAGCCATAACTACTTACGCAGTAGGAAGAGATTAAAATTTAGCTCCGAACCATATCATAAACCAGCTATTCAGTGGAAAACAGTATATTATTTTTCAGCCACTAGATAGAGCTAGGGGACTTTAGGCATCATGTGCAAACTCTGTCATGACCTGGTTGCTCCTTGTATCACAGTTACAGCCAGAGACCTGATGGTCTTTTTGTGCTGACATGGAAGTTTAAACAGACAAGCAATTATGCAGCCAGGTAGATCAAGTGTCTAATGAAATGGAATTTTCTCCTACAAAAGATCATGCAATAAATACATTTATTAGTCTTTAAAAGTGCCACAAGACTTCTTGTTTGTTTTGCTGAACTAGATTAACACAGCTACCCCTTTGAAACCTGTGTTTAGAAGTAACTTAGGGTGAAGATTTATATACCGATGTGTTTGATCTTATCTTAAAGTGAAATAAAATAAATATTTTTAAATATATAAGTATTTTTTTCCTGTCCATCTCTTTGTTTGCATTTGTTAGAATAACCTTTTACTTATAAATATTTTCCTAACCAACTTTCTTCAGCATTAATATTTGCATTTCAACATTCAAAATGTTCTGTAATTATTACTTTTTTATACTTTACCTTACAGAAAGAGTTGAGTTGAGACAGAAAACCTAATTTTAAAAAAAAGAAAGATAGTGTTGTAAATGTTATAGTTTATAATTTATGCTGAATTATTTTATCTACTATTTCACAAAGAAAAGAATTATTATTGCACAAAAAATGTGAAATTGACCATTTTCCATTGAGATATAAGGTCTTCATAGTAAAATATGGAATGTAGACATTGACAAGTTTTGTTGTTGGTTTTTGGTTTAGGGTTGGAGGTGGGTTGGTTTGTTTTTGGATTTCTTTATAGAAGAGACGTAAACAATTAAGTTGATATGAAACTAAGAGCATGCCATAGAAATTACTGAAAAAATTATAGCCTTTCCAACTGCTAGATAGGCCTAGGGAAACAGATTTTTACATCATTTCATGAAGTCTTATGAAGGGCTATAATTCTCTATTAAAGTCTACAGAATGGCTCAAAACCACCTATGTTAAACAAAGTTGGAATCTGTCCCATAAAGTTACTGAGCATACAGAGAAACTTGAGAGCTGTAGATATGATTAAGCAATCTCTCTCTCTGAGGCAGGAGGCAGATGGAGATGGGATTTTGTCTGGAGCCACCTGGAACTCCTTTTTTGACTCTGTAAAACTGAGCCCAAAGGCAAGACCATGAAAGCAAGTAGGGGTACAAATAAAGTTTGGAGAAAAGGAAAAGAGAAAGAATGCTTAGGCAAATGAGATGGCTCCATTTCTCCTATATTCTCATGTGTGCTTCTCTTTTTTCCTTTGATGCATTCAGTGGTCTAGTTTGCAAAGTCAGCTATTTATTTCACATGCTTGTGCAGGCTAAACCATTCAGAAGTGCATGTGGGGACGAAGACCCCCTACATTCCAACTTCTCTGACCCCAAATCTCCCCAAATAGTATTGTTAATAAATACAAATACAGTACACTCTCTGGATCCTTATCTAACATTTGAGATTTTTCCTTGCCTCAACCTATGCCATGGTTAGCGCTAGCTGCTTTGCTTTCCCTAGGGGAGATGATTCTGTAGACAAGACAAAAAGCACGAGTTACAGCTAATGGAGCATAAAGTGTTGAAGATGATAAAAGCAGATTCTAAATCAGGAAATACTTGTACCTCATTGCAATCTCTGCTGTAAAGAAAGAGGCTATGTCTACACTGCCGGTGAAATTCAGCAGTAGTCTATGGAAGATACACAAGCTATGCAAAGTAGCTTGTGTATCTACCATTGATTTCCTAACTTCTCCTTACTGCAGTGACCCTGCTATGTTGCACCAATGGGAAATGCCCTTCCACCAACCCAGTATTATTATTTTTTTTTGGCAGGAGTAGATTAGTGGTGTCGACTTCTAGATCGATTTAATGGGTTTCTACTGCCACTCAATTGATCCTGAAGAATCAATCATTGTCATCAGTGCAGACATAGGCAGGAAATGTAAGGGAGGTGGCCATTCCTCCTTGTGAGTCCTGAAGGGAGGTCCATACCCCCTCAGTTGTCCACCTGTGTGGGCAAGCTTTTGATAGGGATTTACCTATATATGGGGCTCCAGCCTTAGGCATCACAGGGCTGGTAGCAGTCTATGGGCCCAGCTCTCAGACCAGATAGGCAAATAAGCAGTCTATAAGCCTGAGGCCTCCCTATTGTGGGGGCTGAGCACACCCAATGGCTTACAGACAGGAGTCATGTGGCAAGGGGGTGAGCCTGGCCCCCCTAACTCCACCATGTCCTAGTCCAGGGCCCTAACAGTGGCAGGGTGTTCTGCCACGGGGTCAGTGGTCTCCAGCCAAAACGCACTCACAGTGCTTGGACTTGAGCACAGCCAGCATGAGGTCAGTTTCCCCTGAGCTACTTCCTCCAGCCCTGTGCCCATGTACCTGTGGCCAACAGTTGTTATTTGCCTCCTCAGGGTAAAGTGCCAGCAGCAGACCAAGTAAGTTCTCCGTTTCTGGAATGTTGAACTGCTCAGGTGGTTTAAATAAGTCCTCAAAGCAGCTGGAGTCCTTGCCAGGTTTCCTCTTGAGCAGCAGGTAGATGTCCTTCTCTCCCACTGACTGCCTCCCAACTGAGTTGTAAAGCCACCCTTTATATTGCCTGTTCTTGTCACATCTCCCTACTTCCAGTATGGGGGAATTTGGCTTCCCTGACTCTGCCCACCAGAGGTGGAGAGGCAGTCTCTCCCAGCCAGTCTTAGAGGGAGGCCATACCACCTCGCTACAGAGAACATGTTTCTGATATGTTGTGCACTACGTTCAATATTCCATCTGATCATAAACAAAAAGTGCTATGTGGTTGCTATCCAGAAGTCTAGTCACAGATTGACAAGAAGAGAAAGCTAAATGCTGCTTCCAAATTGAAAACAGATGAGTGACTGAACACTTGGTTTTAGTATATACTGTTTGATAGTCTGCATTTCTTGAATCAGGTCAGACAAGAGGCTGTAATATAAAGATGGGACAAAACATCTGTCTAGCAATAAATCGTGATTAGTCATGTCAAAATCTCTTCAACTTAAATAGGTGCAAGAATCAAGCCAATGAAATCTGCGGTAAAGTTATATATCAATAGCCAATGATTCCACTGAAATCAGTGTGTATCTTGCCAATGATATCAAAGGGCCAGGATCAGGACACATTTGCAAAATGAATAATAAACTAAATAGATAGCTATTGTTATTTTACAACTGAATTTTTTACTAAATATATAGTGTGTATCCTCAATAGCATTTTTAGGACTCAGTCCTGCAGATCTTTACTCACTTGAGTAATCATTTTTCAAAGGAGATATCAAAAGTAATTTTAGTAGAACAACTTACCAGTAAAGCTTTTCTAGGGTCTGGTCCGTAGCTGTTTAAAAACTAGGAATAGGTATTCATATATCCCCACACTACTTAAAGGTAGGCCTTCTATCAGTTAAACATTTGTTAATTGAGGAGATCACGACAGGCTCTGAAAATGAATTATAGAATGCTGGTATGTAGCTCCAGGCACACCACTTGTAGCTGTGAAGAACTGTCATAGAACATGACATACTGTGTGAGCAAAATGCACAGTTCTCTGAATCTCAGTTGCTAACCTCTGTAGTGGGTACATATAAAGTAGTGAATCAGTATTGCTGCCTTAAAAAAAAAAAGAATCTGAAATTACTATCAAGGTAATTCATTTATCTGAAGTGAGAAGAGTACTGATTTTTAAAAACTTGATTTACAGATGGAACATAACATCCTATGGTACCCAGTGTTACTGACCCAATTTATATTTATTGGAGTCAGTTGGCCTTAGCCAGTGGAGCTGTACTGCTTTATATCTTCTGTAAATCTGGCCTTCATTTCTTCACTTTGGTGAAAGCTCAAATTTTGTAGGATTGTTCTTTATACACGGTTCAGATATCTGATTCAAATGAGCTTCAGACCTGATTTATCCAGGTTGGCATCAGTAGACACACTTCTTAGAAGCAGGGGATCTCGTTATCTATCCAACTAAGTCAGTAAAATATTAATTAAAAACTCAGCATATGAGTTAGAGTCGACTTAGGGGTACTCCACGTCTACACTGGCTTAAGTCGACTTTAGAAAGTCGACTTAAGCAGAAAGTCGACTTAAAAGGAGATTTAACAAAGTGGACTTAATTTTTCCTTAAGTCAACTTAAGCAGCTGTTCAAGTCAACTTAAGTAAAGTGTAATGTAGACGCAGAGTAAATTAAGTTGATTTAAGCAGGCTTAAGTTGACTTAATTTACAAGTGTAGATGCACCCCAAGGTTGTTGTGAGGATAATGTATGTAAAGTGAATTGGTGATATAAACATTATGTAAAAACTCCATCATTATTTCCCTTTAGACAACACTATCGAGTTCCCATTCACCTCTATTTTCAGGTCTGGAAGTTCTTGAATTATCAAGGACATACATATAATGCTATAACTTCATTTAGAAAAAGCCCCAAACATATTCAGTCTGGACACCAGATATGTGGATCCAGAATAGTAGTTCAAAGAAAATGCTTGTTTTAAAACTATACTGGTCTAGTTGGATTACATTATTTAATCTGATGTCAACAAACTGCTAGAGATTGCATTAACTACACATGACAGCTAAAGAAAAATCTACTTATTTTCAAATGGGTTAGGAATATTCAATGCATTCTTTTTTCATAATAGTCAGAAAGGCCTTGGCTAACAAATTATCCTTAAAGTTTATTATGTCTCACAGCATCACACAATTCATTGATCATACAGTACATGCAGTAGTTTGGATTGCTTGGCAATCTCTGTGTGTGCATGTCTCTTTTACTTTACTTCATAAGAGTTAAATGAGTCCAGGATGTTATGCAAAAAATCATACTGACAATCCTAATAAGTACCATAGAAATGTATTAGGAAGAGAAGTGTTTTTAACTATTACTATTTCTTCTTTCAATGTTTGAATACCCCCCACACAGGGAACCTCCGTATCTTTAGTTGGATATACTAGAACATGAAATAAACTGACAAAACCTAATGGAAGAATCTAACTTCTTTTCTTAAGAGCCAAAACTGACAAAGGGATCTTAATAATCTTATTATGCATGTTGCTTTTCCCTAATTAAAGTCTGGGAGCTCAGAACATTCCTGTAACTTAGTTGAATTCTCTATTAAAATTATCACAGATTTCTTGTGTGGCATGTTTCATCTTTGTTTCCTTATGCACTTTGGGAAAAAATTCCTGTTACTGCCGTCATTCCAGAATGCTTGAGTGTGGCTCAATGAGTCATTATAAATATATGATATTCACCCATGAAGGGTGACTATAATGTTTCTTTCACAAGTATGAAAGATACATTACAAGTTTCTGAAGGTCTTTTTCTAAGGTGACTGAAATGTACGCTTCGCACAAGTGACCTGTTCTATTTGTTCTGTCGGGATGCATTACAACTTGTTAATTCAAACAAGTAAACGCTTAGAACTTGGCATTAGGTTATGCAAGGGAAATGAAAAGGAGCTAGGTGGATTATGCAAAGTGTGTTCTGAGAACAGTCTTTATTATGATTTATATTTTCCAAGCATTTACATATCATTGTGATTAGGTGGACAGTGAAATTACCACCCAAATTTAGCAAGAGAGAATGGTAGTAGAGCTGTTTTAATAATAAATTTCAAGTTACTATCTTGACATTGGAGATGTATGTATTTCCTCTTATTTCAGTGAATCCTACACAAACATTGATCTAAAGACTTTTGAAAATTAATTCTTACTGTGCATGTATAATATTTTGCTCTCAAATGTTCCCATAAAGCATACCATGATATGCTAAAATGTTACATGGGAATGTTATTGTACTTCATTCTCCCCACATCTTTTCCCTCTCAGTAATTGCAGAATGAGATATAAATCATATACCTCTATGTACAAATGATCTGTTCTGAACATATGAGTAACACTGCAATGTTAGCAACTGAATCATGGACCTGCAAAGGAGGCATATGCATAGCATACTTGTAGGCCTCATTTTAGGGGTAAAATGGATGTGCGTGTGTGAAGATTTAAAGGGGTAGTGTCCAGGACCATAATTCCAGAACCTTTTCTTGACTCCAGGACCCTCCCATGATTCCCATTTATTCATTTACATCTTTCACAAGTGACTAATTTTAATACACTCTTAACCAGCTACCTCATAACTCTTTGGGATGTGACCACATCACTGACCAACTTCACAACTGATGAGCTCTGAGACTGCTAAACACATCAGGGACATGGGAACTAGAATAGTACAGGATGTAGGTTTTGGGTGCTAGAAGCCAGAACTTTTCAATGCTGGGTCCTAGACTCTGACAAACCATATTGAGAGAGATCAGCTTTCAATCTAGTCTAACCACTTTCAGAGCCAATTGCAAAGACCACTCATCACAGAACCGGCCACCTTAGAGCACAACTTTTTGCAGAGGAACAGTTGCAGCACATCCACCTCAGTTTTCCCACTATGATATTCAGCCTACTCTGGCATAGAGGCAATTTGTGACAGCAATTTGGTCTTATTAACACAAATCCACTCCTTCTGGGATCTCCACATCCAAAACAAACACCAGTTTCAAGTCCATAAATGGCTATTAGCCAGAAAGGGGTTAAGAATAGTGTCCCTAGCCTCTGCTTATCAGAGGATGGAGACGGATGGCAGGAGAGTGATCACTTGATCATTGCCTGTTGGGTTCACTCCCTCGGGCACCTGGCACTGGCCACTGTCGGTAGACAGATACTGGGCTAGATGGACCTCTGGTCTGACCCAGTACGGCCTTTCTTATGTTCTTATGTTCTTATGTTCAAGACAGCTCTGTCCTCCAATCTCAAGAGTCTGTCCTCTCTTCTGATTCCAGAGCTCTTCTGTGAACATTCTGGGATCAGATTTCACTCTTCCCAGTCTCCTTTCCCTCTTACCTCCCCTGGGATTCCTCCCTGTTCCTTTTGAAGCAGCCATTCCCAAGCCTTCATATCTGGAATCTTCTACAGTCTTCTGCCTATCTTATGCTCTCCTCATAGCCTTCTGCCCTTTCTTGCTAGGCTTCCTTCCTCTTCTAGTCCAACACCCAGGGCAGTGTAGTGGAATGAGGCTAATTGAATAGGTCTGACTTGCCCAGGACCGTCTGACCTTTAAAGGGGCAGGCTACCCTGTTACAGTGACTTTTTAGTCTATTCACAACAATAAACCAATGTGATAAAAAACAAAAATCCAAGGCCAAGCAATCAGATTCCATTATTTTAGCATCCATATACTATAGTAAGGGTTTTCTGTAGATTTCATTAACTGCTTTATGGGAAAGAATAAAGAGATCCCTTGGTAGCTTTTCTAGATAAAGTTACAGCATGTTCTTGTGTAGTATTCTTCCTGAGGCCCAGATTACACTAGAGTTAGCTGCCTTTCATCAACCTGTTAAGTGTCTACACTACCATGTACTTCTGCCAATTTAACTCACCCATTATACTGACCTAACAACTCTAATACTGTGAAAGGCATAATGCTTAGTGATGTAGTTAGGTTGATGGAGTGTTTATATAGATTCTGCACTGCTTAAATTTTCTGTTGATGCTTTTGACAACCTTTGAGACCTGTTGCAGTGGAAGGGCTCCAGCTGTCAGTGTCCCACAATTCCTAATTTAAGTTGGTGCAAGCACTCCTTGTCAGGAGCATCACCAGCAGAAGAACAATGTGGACAAGAAAAGTCAATTTAATTACTGTGGCAGCTGTAAGTTGACCTAACTTAAATTGACTTAATTTTGGAGCCTAGACATGGTGTGGCAGGGATCCACATTTCAGTGCCCCACATTGCCCCAGTTAAGTCAATGTTGGGTCTGGTTCAAGGACAACATAAATCCAGTCAGGGTCACCATATGGGTAAACAACTTTAAATTCACCGTCTTTCATGACCCACTCAAGGAAGACGTGAGAGGTAGATTGTAAGGCTTCTCTCAACTCTTGGAGTACGCGCTGAAGGTATAAGGAGTGGAAAGCCCCATGCGCTGCCAACTGGAATGTTATATTACAGTATTTTTAAAGCATGCGGCTATGTCTACACTTGAAAAGTTAAATCGACTTTATAAAGTCAACTTAAGGTCAACTTTAAGTCGACTTAAAGTGGACCTTATTAAGTCGACTTAACAGAAGTGGACTTAACTTTTCAAGTGTAGATGTGGCCCCTTTTTGACCTTATTAAGTCGACTTAATGTTTTAAGCTGACTTTAAAAGGTCCACGTAGGCACTGCTCCACATCTCCACTGGCTTAAGTCAGTTTAATAAAGTCGACTTAAGTGTTAGTTCAAATTAAAACAAGGTGTTATTAATTCAAACTAACTTTTCCTTAATTCAACTTAAGGAGCAGCTTAAGTCGAATTAAGGAAAGCCCTGTGTAGACATGGAGTAAATTAAGTCAACTTAAGCCTCCTTAAGTCAACTTAATTTGTAAGTGTAGGCGCACCCAGAGCCAGTATTTATTGAATCCCACTCACGAGGACCCCTTTCCCAGCCTAAAGAGAGATGCTACTGACCCTGGAATTCCAATGAAATTGGGGAAAACAAATGAAAAAAATCAGGAATAGTTGTGAGGGTCATAAGTACAGAACCAAAGTGGGACACCAAGCAGCGAACCCTGCCCACCACCCACTGCTCCTCCAAGATGTCTAGGATCCCAATGGAGATAGCCCAGAGGATCTCTGAACAGACCTGTGATTGAAGGGAAGAAAGGGAATAAGTCCTACAGCTGCAGAGCACCTCCCCATCCAACCTCTTCTACCTGGTTCTATAGATGGTCATCTTGCCCAGTTCCAGGAGGAGATCAGTGAGGGGGTCTTGTCATTTCTTAGGCCATGGATAAGGTGTGTGTAAAATCAGAATGTGTGGGGAAAAAGATTCTGAAGGAGCTAGAGAAGGGGCTGCAACTGGTACACTCCAGATAGACGTGCACCGGGATCTCCCTTAGGCAGTGGAAGGTGCAGACATCGGAGAAGAAGGTGATCCACATCAGGGAAGTAGGTGAATCACATCAAGAACACACCTGTGCCCATGGCTCCATGAAGGAACTGGAGCACGAGCATGTACAGTTGATGTCTAGGCATGGTTCAGAAATGAATAGGGTACAGGTCATGCAGTTGGCTTGGATTATGGAAGGGAGGGGGCTAGGAGGACTCGCAGATCATGGGCCTGATATCAAAGTCCAGAGGGCCAGGGGTGAGGGGCAGTTGTGGAGCACCACCTCACATGACCCGCTCAAGGAAGACGTGAGAGATAGGTTGTAAGGCCATCCTCACCTCTTGGAGTACATGCTGAAAGTATAAGGAGTGGAAAGCCCCACATGCTGGCCAAGCACCAAGGTGTCCATCCAGTACCCTCAGTCATAGGGAAGAAGTCTCTGATTCTGTGACAACTGCCAGGACCAACCTCTGGTGCAGGGAGGGGGACTCCGCTGCCTCCACACCAAACCTGGCATTGTGTAGCAGGAGCTCCACATGGAAAACTACCTCCTTGGTGGCTGACACAGAATGATTGCCGAGACTAGTTTTCAGGTCTCAGGCAAGGTCTCTTGTAGAAGACCAGCTACTGGGAGAGTTCTCATGGAAGACCCCTGAGATGGAGATACATCAGTCATATCAGACTCGGCAGTAGAAGTCATGTGACAATGAGCTCTATGCCAGATTATGTGCACCATAAAGAGGTCTCTGCAGGTCATGGAGGTGGAAGACATGAAGGTGATTGTGAAGGTAGAGGAGGTCCTGTCCCCCCTTCTTCAGGGGAAGATTCAGAACCCTTGCAGAGACTCAGCACAGTCCTGCCCAAAGAACTCTGGGGGAATGATGGCTAAGGATCCAGCAGTGGCAGTTGAAGTAGAAGCTCTGGGGGTGGATGAAGGAGCAAGCTGAGGGAGTGGGGGGGGGGGGAGAAGCAACAGAATCAACCAGAAGGCCCCCTACCATGGTCTCCCTCACAATCCAAGAAAAGAAAATGGTAATAGGACCAAGCCCTGAAAAGGAAGGACATGAAAAGAAGGTGTGTGGGAGGAGGGCAAACCACTTCTCCCCACTAGGCTGCAGGCAGGGGAGGAGGGTGCCAACAAGGAAGGGTCATAGGGGCCTTATATGGAGTGGCCTCCTCCAGCTGCACTGGGAAAGGGGGGGGGGATATAACAACACTGGGGAATGCGATGAACTTGAGGAAAGCAACAAAATAAAGCATGGGTGTATTGACAAGTGCTGAAGGGCCATGGGTACACAGATTAGGCAGAACAGGGCAGGGCAGGGCAGGGCAAGGGCAAGCATGAAGGGGTGGAGGGAAAGTAATGGGCTGAAAACAGGGGCAGGGCAGGAAGAGTCACACAGATCCCAGGGGCTAGGCCAGGGCATGCAAACTAGCAAAAAGCTTTGTAGGAAACAAAGGTGGGGTAGAAGGACAAAATGGTAGGCAGATGGGGTGGGCAACAGATGGAAAAGGGAGGAGATCCTGCAAGGGTGGGGAAGGCCCATCAGTCAAATGCTGCACAGAGGGAGGGCAAGTCCCAGGCAGGGGCTATGCAGTCACATGCACTTACATTCACAGTCTCTAAATGCTGCTGCGAATGAGTCCCAGATAGCAGCAGGGTCAAGGAGCAGAAGCAGGCCCGGTGTGGGAGATGGTAGTGGGGGGATGAGGGCATAGATGAGCTATGGGAAGGGCTCCATACTGCTCCTACCTCCCCCCACAACAACAGTAGCTACCACCACAGACTCAGGAGATAACAAAAGATGGTAAAGTTACTCAGTGCAGCAATGGAAGCAGCAACACCTCCTTCACAACATCCTGCAAAAGCATCTACATACAGCAGCTCCATGTGCTTCTCCTCCAGGTACAATAGCAAGTGTCTTTCCCCCTCCTCTGTAGTAGCAACAACAGCCAGGACAGACCCTAGGCATGATGGTAGAGGGTCACTTGCTCCCCTTAGGAAGGAAGGCCAGCAGGGCCTTCACACCACAGCAGCAGGCAGGCTCGGGGATGCTGAGAGCTAATCCGACACTGAAGACTTAATCATTAATTAGTTTCCCCATCCCCGATGGATGAGAAGACTACTTAATTACCTCATCAGACTGTGTGTGTGTTTGGGGTGGGGTGGTAGGGGGAGAGCTAAATTGCTACATACCCCATTAGCTAAGAAGGGAAGTTAAAAGAAGTGCCATAGAAAGCTAGCAGTGTTTGGAGAAAGAAAGAGCTTAGGGTGGTGATAGCGCTTCATCTTCTTGCAGAAATGGTTGAGGACTAGAGAAAGCTGAAAATAGAGTTGCTGCAGGGATTGTGGTTGTGGTGTGAGAGAGGCAATATAAATAAAACTCCCATAGGTCCTAAGAGAAAGCATCTGAGGCTGTTTGTCTGGGCTCTCAGGATAGATGTAGAGCCTGCCTTGTTACAATTCCCTTAGAATAGAGATCCAAGAAGGGAAAGACTTTTTATGATGGTGAAAGGAATGTTTTTGGGGCACAGGAGCAAGGGTTAAAATAACATAGAATCATAGAATCATAGAATAATAGGGTTGGAAGGGACCTCACGAGGTCATCTAGTCCAACCCCCTGCTAAAAAGCAGGACCACTCCCCCTAAATTATCCCAGCCAGAGTTTTGTCTAACCGAGCCTTAAAAATCTCCAAAGATGAAGATTCTACCACCTCCCTAGATAGCCCATTCCAATGCTTCACCACCCTCCTAGTGAGAAAGTTTTTCCTAATATCCAACCTTGACCTCCCCAGCTGTAATTTGAAACCATTGCTCCTTGTTCTGTCCTCTGTTACCCTCGAGAACAGCCTAGCTCCCTCCTCTTTGGAGCAACCCTTCAAGTAGTTGAAGGTTGCTATCAAATCTCCCCTCAGTCTTCTCTTCTCTAGACTAAATAAGCCTAGTTCCTTCAGTCTCTCCTCATAAGTCATGTGCCCCAGCCCCCTAATCATTTTTGTTGCCCTCCGCTGGACTCTTTCTAATTTGTCCACATCCTTTCTGTAGTGGGGAGCCCAAAACTGGACACAGTATTCCAGATGCGGCCTGACCAGTGTCGAATAGAGGGGAATTATCACATCACTCGATCTGCTGGCAATACTTCTACTGATGCAGCCTAATATGCCATTGGCCTTTTTGGCAACAAGGGCACACTGTTGGCTCATATTCATCTTCCCGTCCACCATAACTCCCAGGTCCTTTTCTACAGCGCTGCTACTTAGCCGATCGGTCCCCAGCCTGTAGCAGTGCATGGGATTTTTCCGTCCTAAGTGCAGGACTTTGCACTTGTCTTTGTTGAACCTCATGAGGTTTCTTTCGGCCCAGTGTTCCAACATGCTAGGACAGAGAAAGAGAAAAGAAAGAACTAAAGTACTGTTTGAAAATGTTTACACAATGAAAATATATTTTAAAAAAATCCATTATTTAGTTAAACATTCATTATTCAGCTAAAATTCTTGAGCCAGATTCTCTGAATTTACTTATTCTGTGGATTGAATGGTCAACTGAGATGACAAAAGGTGCATAATTTAAGCTGAACTGCTAAATTATCATGGACCAGCTAAGAACCATAATATTGTTTCTTTCTGATTTGATGGGTATATAACCATTTGTGCACAAATTCAAAATTCTGTTTTTACAGATAATCAGACATTAAAGAATTAAATTAAATTAAATTAAAGAAGCTGTTCTATAAATATTTGCACTAGGGTAACTTGATCTCTCTAAACATTTATGGAAAGTAAATATAAAAGGGGCACAAGCATGTCAAATAATTATTCATTAGAAAACTTAGGCAAATATTCAGCAGTACTTACCAAGTTCCAATTGTGTGAAAATTAGAGGTTCTAAAGAAAACTGTTTTGCAAACTTCTTTTGTATTGGCTTCCAGCAAGCTTTCCAGCTTTTTTGTAAAGAATGAAGAGATGTTTAGGGGGAAAATTTCATAACATATGAGACTATAATGTTCAGTATTGATAATTTGTTTATCATGTTTTGAAATTATTTTAATATTTAATATTTTAACATTTTTCTGGCCTATGTTCATTTAATTTTTGTAACATGGGAAAGTGTTGGGTATTTTGATTAAAGCCTAGACCATGCCTGCCTGATTAAATTAAGTAACTGATTAAATACTTTAATATTTCACACGTGTTAAGCTTTGATAAAGCCATACTAACCAGTGATTTACAGTAAAGACTGCTTCATACTTCTAGGATTTTTCAGAGACTATCAGTCAATAACTGCATTATTCAAACTAGCAAATTTGTGTCCACTTAAGAGGGAAAACAGTTCTTTGTGAAAGCATTAATGCAAACTCACATTTGCAAAACTATTTGTGAATGTCAAGGCAATATCACTGATCTCATTCTTCAAGGAAGCTCTTCAGGTTGGGAACTTGTCTTCTTGCGCCTCCTGTGTCTGAACTCTGCTTACTCCTCCACTGTGCACACCAAGAGCTAATCCTGCTTCTATTGAAATGAGTATTAAAACTATCATTGACTTGGTGGTGTGGAATCATGTCCAGTAGTGCTTTATAAATTTTAAAAGTACAACAAATCTGATGGGACTCTTTATAATGAAGTTACTTTTTTTAAACAGAACAATTTCAATGTAAGCACTTAGGACAGCCTTTATCATTTCTGAGAATAGCTTGTTCTAGAGCCCACAAGATGACTTGAAAAAAGAGAAATAACAAAAGGAAATAGTAATATTCCCCCCCCCCCACGTAAACTGCACATGCAATTCTGCCCCTTCCCCGCCTGACACGCCATTGAGATGATGAGAGCCAGAGAGATACAAAACACATATAACATATGTTAGTCACATTATTGAATGCACTACTGAGCAGTGTTCAGGTACTAGGGTGTTGAACGTAGTGTAACAACCTATAGAGAATAGAACAGAAGGCATTCTTAATTTAATTTTACATAGAGATAGGCATTGACACAAGTAGTATTTGTGACTCAACCATGGATATACAATGACCACAGAATAAGTAAATTCAACAGTTTCAGGGAATGTTCATATAAGAGAAAACTAGGGGATGGTCTGCACTCAAAAGTTAAGTCAACGCATTGATGATTGTAAGAGGTGTGAAAAATCCACACCCCTGACTGACATGGATATGCCAACCTAACCCCCCAGTGTAGATGCAGCTCTGTTGAGAAAAGTGTGCTTCCATTGACCTAATGAATATTATTTGGGGAGGTAGTGTTCTTACACAGACAGAAAAAACCTTCCATTTAGATGGGCTCCATCTATCCTATAGGGTTATGTCAGCATAGCTATGTCAGTATAGTCTCCATAGTGGAGATATACTCTAGCACTGCTACAAACTTCTTTCAAGGAAAATCATGCCTTTCCAATCTTTTAGAATTCTTTAAGCATGTCAGCAAAAAAAAAGAAAGGAAAAATATCTCACATAATTTATTTTTTATTTGGACTTTCAAAATCCTAAAAAATGAGCAACATTCAGAATTTCTGCGCTACAGAAAATTCCAACATTTCAAAACTTGTTTTAATCACAAATTGGAATAAAGTTGAAATTTTGAAAAGTTTTGTGGAATGGAAATTTTTAAAAAACGAAAGAAAGAGAGAGAGAGAGAGAGAGAGAGAGAGAGAGAGAGAGAGAGAGAGA
>ML685883.1:8382550-8479192 GCA_007922175.1 Pelusios castaneus
TTTCTTTCTTTCTTTCTTTCTTTCTTTCTTTCTTTCTTTCTTTCTTTCTTTCCTTTTTTTTTTTTTTTTTTTTGTCCTCTTCTGCTGTCTGATTGAACACTTCCAGTTCCATATAAAGTGTGTGACTGATGGTCGGTTTGTAACTCTGATGTTTGTAACTCTAAGGTTCTACTGTACAAAAAAGCATAAAATTTTTAGACTGTACAAAAAGTATGTGTGTTGACTGCTTCACAGCTACTGCATATCTGTGAGAAAGTTACAATTGCAAACCAGAAGCTTCACACCTTTGTGGTGGAGTTCTGAGAATGGTTGTGTTTAAGTAACTGGGGTATCTTGGGGATCAGTGACGGTCTTGGAGCTTAGTGCAGGTGGGCCAGGGAGCTCCATTTATGAAAAGGGTTACAGGCTAAGAGTCAATGTCCAGAAAATGTGCCAGAAAAGCCAAGGGACGAACCAATGGTGTAGCCTGCTGTGGTTCTGGAGACTTGCATTCCCCTTACAGCAGCCTTAGTGGAAGATCTGGACAGGGCGCATGCTAGGATCTGTGACACAACAGATTTAACTTCCATAAAGACACACTGTATGCAATCACAATTACACAAGATGAAGGAAGTGATAGATGAACAGAGGTGGCTTTTGGGGTAGGCGAAGAAGGTGCCCACCGAGGGCCACAAGCAATAAGGGGTCCCTTCACTACCCTAAAAGCTGTGTCTGCCTCCCACCTTTCTGGATGCATGGAAGAGAGCTGGTACCTGACACTCTTGGGGGGGGGGGAATTCAGGGTCCTCAGTGGGGTGCCAGAGCCATGGGGGTGTTTCAGGTCCTGGGGGGGACTGGCCATGTGGACCTGGGACTAGCAGTGGGGGCAGTGGGGGTTTCAGGGGCCCTGGGAGGCCAGGGTCAGCAGCGGGGATCCTGTTGGGGCTCTGCAATGGGCTTTTGCCTAGGGCCTCAGCTAGCCTAAGGCCACCTCTGTAGATGATGGGATGACCAGTGACCCATTACCTCCTGGGTCATGTTCTCAACTAATAGGGTGTGTCCTGCATAGATCCAGTTTTACACAGCAGACAAATTACAAGGAATTTCATAAAAACAAAGAAAAAGTAAATTAATCCCTACCACTTCAGATTAAGACTTCATAGTAGCATATAGTTTTGAGTGAAATTGAATCTTCACTTCCTTCACTGACAAAAATAATCAATTTCCCTCAAATTCACAGTACAGTAAAATTTCAGACAGGCAAAAAGTCACCCAAAATGGAATGATAAATGTTGACAAATTTTTCATGTAAAGTTGGGTAGGGAGTGTTCTTTTTTGGATATTTTGTTTGTTTGTATGTTTTTGTTTGCATTTTGCTTCAGCTGTAGTTCCTATTGATGTGTAAATATATGTTATATCTGTGCATTAAATATCAAGTACAAGAAAATCATTATTATTTTAAATTCAAGTAAACTTTTTTATATTTGTGCATTAAATATGATTAAGAATAAGAAAATCATCATTTTTACTGCAAGTAAATTAACGTGAACTGAAACCTTGCTGTTACACTGTCTCTATTCTAACCCATGTGCCCAAAGGAGCTAACTCTTTAAGGGCTCTCTTTGGGATGGGTTGTTGTTGCTGGGCTGACTTAGCTGCCCAGAGCCAGAAATTCTGGAACAGGGAGTGGTAGCATTGAGCATGTGCTACAAGGTTTTCTGTTGCTTGTGTAGTCAGATGCTGTGAGAGCAGCAGCCACAAGAGTTGCAATGAGAGGAGCCCATTTGGTCAGTGTGTTGCTGGGAGAAGCTGAGCCAGGAGTGGACAGCAAGAAGTTTTCTCCCCACTCTGGAGCATTTTGTAGCAGAGTTTGCACATGTATATGTGACTGAGTGTTGGTTAACCAGTGAGCTGACTGTATGGTGCTGGTTCAAGAAGAGAAAGAAAAGCCTGCATGGATTTCTACTAAAGATTCCTGCAACCAAGGAAGATGAAGGAGCCTCTTCTTTCAACTCAAGCCTTTGGACTTGAACAGAGACTGTAACTGAGATTCGGATGAACTGCACCTAAACTTTGGGACTCTTGGGCTATGTCTACACTTGCTAAAATTAGTTTGAATTAGTTAGTTCGAACTAACTAATTCGAACTAATTTTAGTTAGTTCGAATTAACTTAATTCGAACTAGCATGGCCACACTGGAATGTTAGTTCGAACTAAGGAAGCACTTGCTTAGTTCGAATTAGCGATCCCCATTCATTTCAATGGCCGGTTAATTTGTACTAAGAAATTAGTTCAAATTAAGGAAGCCCTTAATTCAAACTGACTAAAGCCTAATATAGCCATGGCTTTAGTTCGAATTAAGTCTCCTTAATTCGAACTAACTTGCCAGTGTAGACATAGCCTTCGGTATCTTTCTCACAGTGTTTCCGTGGGGATTCTTCTGTTTAAATTCATTTTGTTTTCTTATGATAAGATTTATGAAGTAAATAGTTAAGAAAGTTCATTATGTTAGTTCTTAAGTAGTATTTTAATGTGGGAGGGTAACTCTGAGTGGGACTGAATTAACCGGCCCGGGGTTCCTGGGCTGCCCCACACCATGGGGCCCCCAGCATGGACCCACCAACCACAGGGTCCAGGCCCTTACCCCCTGTCACTGGGGGCCTGAGAGCACTCCCACCCCAGCCAGTCTGTGGGCGGTGGGGGGCAGCTGGCACGTGGCGAGGCAGCCCCCATGCAGCACCCCAGGGCCACAGGCCCCGGAGAGCTGTGCACTGTGCCAGGCTGGAGAGGCTCACTCGGAGGCGCGCAGTCTGCGCCAGCTGCCTGGCCTCGGCCATCCCCTGGGCAAGTAGGCTCTGGCCCGCCCAGCCCCCATGGGCGGACCAGATAGCCCAAGGGGTGGGGCGGAGCACACAACAGCCCCCCAGCTCCAGGGTCTACCCCCCTCCTCTGCAAAGGCTAGCGCTGTCAGGACAGGAGTGCTCTTGCTCCTGTTCTGCTGGCACTGAATGGGGTTTTAGGCGCTGGAGCTCAGGGCCCCCTTTTGGCTGTGGCCTGGGGCTTAAGCTCTTAAAGCCCCTTTGATAATCCGGTCCTGACTCTGAGAAATCTTTGAGCTCTTTTAAAGACTGAATCCTGGGTCTCCAGTTGCTTCTCTATAGAACTTGGGGTTTATTTGTGTTAGGCACTGGAGACAGGCGACTGAGGTAAACTCTAGCCCACCTAAAGGTTACATATGCAGGTCATCAAAAATAGTTTACACAAGAGATTTTTATTATATTAAAGAATATTGAAATAACTGCTATCAATAAACTGTTCAACATTTGTGCTATTACTGTTGGGGAGTACAAATAAAACAAAAACATGAAAAGTCAGATAGTTGAATCATTCTCCTGAATTTCTTGGTAGCTAAAATATCTGTCTCTTTCTATAAGGTGAGTTATATATTAGTTTGTTCCACACATCATGAATCAGAACAAGAAGAACACTTGGAAATGTTAATCATAACTTTATCACTTGCTGTCTGAGTATACCAACTTCTTTGTTGTTCTCAGCTCAATGAACACGAATTTATTGGCAAGCCACCAGATCACTGGCTATTTTGTTTGTTTTGTGATATTTCAAATTTTAATTATTTACATGCACTATATTTCAACTGCCAGAAGTATTTAGATTTCTAAATGGGACCCAGAAGGATCATTTTGATTAAGTTAGATAATTAGCTGAACAAAGGCCTTTTTTTCCCTTAATTGGTTGCAGGCACAGAGTGTGATAAAGTCCCTTTACAAGCTTGTCACTCTATTAGGTACAAGTGATGTAATAATATTGCTCAAATTAGCAGAAAAAATACTGTACAAGAGTTTTCTTTTCTTTTCTTTTCTTTTCTTTAATTACAAAGTGATAAATGGCATATGATTTAAATATTTTACCTAGGAATAAAATCAAAGGTAATGAAAAAATTTCAACTGTTCAAGAAGCCACAGCTCATCTATTAAATGGATCTGGTTGGACAGAGCAATATTTACAGTGCTCCAAAGCTTTGTTTCACATCAGGTCCATTGAAAGATATATCTTCTAAAATCCACAATGAGATGATCTGCCCTGCAGTAATTCACCTCAGCAAATAGAACACTACAGCTGATAGAACCCATTGTGAAATGTATGGATCTCCAAGGCTTTCTTAACAGAATGCTACAGGGGAAGTATCTGTCACCAGAGGTCAGCCTGAACTTAGTGTTGCTAAATTCAGAATATGCTGCAAGAGCCATCTCTTTATGCAGGTTTTCTTCTGTGAAGGAGTGGGAGTAAGGTTCCAACAACATCCTCTTGGATTAAAAGAAGAGACTAAAATAAAGTAAGATCTGAACTCACTGCTTTCCTCCCACATACAGATTTTGTTTGATTTTTAGTTTCATAATTTAATTTGTAGGTTTTACAGTTGGTATAATCACAATTATAGTAATGTGATACTGCCAATTACCAACATCATAACTGTATCTTTGTAACCTTGTGCTCTTCCATTTGTTTATTGCATCCACTTGTTTTCTCATTTTATACTTACATAGATTGTGTAAACTTTTTGGGGTAGGGAACATTTTTGTTGTGTGTTTTCACAAGGGGGCAATAATAATAATTACAGTGATTGGCATACTATAAATGCTTGAGTAGATAGACTAATTAGATATAAGCTTTTGAGTTAGTATGGAAGAACAGCCACAGCCATTGTTTCTCTTTGGGATACTGGAAGACTCATATGAAAAGAAACATGAAGAGATGAACAGAAAAAATCTACCTAGTTTTCCTTTTATTCCAGACTTCTCAGGATAAGCTGTTGAAAGTTCTTATCTGTAGTAATACTTTCATTCATGGGGGAAAAATAATTGTCATACTTAAAGATGATTACCTGCATTATTCCTCAGAAGAGATTAGCTGAGAGGAAATAAATCATTCAATGCAAGTGTGAGCACAGATTCTTTTGTGCTAAATGAATGATGGTTATTTTCTTTTCAAAATCAGCCTCTTGGATGGACTCAGCACAAGATTTTCCAGCTGTAAATGAGGGTCAAGGTGGTATGGTAAAAATTAGTGAGGGGTCACTGATAGAGGCAAAGTCAGTGCTCTTGGGGAATGAAAGATATAATATCATTCTCTGTCATCACAGGATACAGTGATACTTGTCTGATATGATCCATTTGATATGCAAGTAGCATCAAGCAATATTTGGAGGTATACACAGCTAAGTGGATCACCCCAGTAGTTCTAACATTCTCATGCAATGAAAGGAGATTTGGTGCTATTTTTTCAGAATGTATGATTCAAATAATATTTTCAGTGTTTTATGTTGTCCTTTTTTCAAGACTGTAGTCTTTTAAAATTCAACATCAAAATCCTCTGTTAGATTTATTTTCCACTTGTTCTTGTACACTTAGAATTTGGTTGATCTTGTGGAAGAATGGAAAAAGAAAAGCACTTTCATTCGCAGACTCATGAATAATGCTCTGGATTTGAACAACAGTAATTTATTATCATCTTTGAAAATCTGAGTCTAATACTCATGAGATCCTGAAGCATTTCCTATATGTTAGTGTGCATTTGAACATAACAATACTGTAGCATCACTGGGCAAGTTTTAGAGCACTAAAAGAGAGCTAGTATTGTACCAATATTTAAATGGAATGACCTGGGTAATTATGGGCCTGACATTGATCCTTGAAAAATAACTGAATTTCTGATATGGGTCTCAATAAAGAAATAAAATGAAGTAGAGTAATATAATTAATGCCAATCAACATGGATTTATGGAAAAAAAATTAAAAAGAGCTTACAAGTGTGATTGATAAAGGTAATAGGATTGATGCAATGTACTTAGACTTCTGTAAGGTAGTTGAATTGGTACCATATGACATTTTCATTTAAAAACTAGAATGATATAAACGTAACACAGTACTTGTTGAATGGCATAAAAACTGGATGACTAGTCTCAAAATATAAATATGGAATTGTCATTGAGTGGGTCTGTTTGTAGGGACTGGTGCTTGACCTGGAGGCAATTAACATTTTGACCCAGAAGAAAATGTAACAATCACTGTCAAAATTTACAGAAGGCACAAAGATGGGGGAGTGGTAAATAATGAAGAGGACAGATCACTGATATAGAGATATCTGAATCACTTTGTAAGTTAAGTACAAATAAACAATATGTGTTTCAATACAAATAAATGTAAAGCCATGCATCTAGGAACAATAGGTACAGGCTATATGTAGATGGGTAGACTCTATGGGTATGTCTACACTGGAGCCTTAGGTCGACTTAAGGAAAGTTAAGTTGACCTATAGACTGCTGCGTCCACATTGAGCTTTTATTAAGTCGACTTAAGCGCTTCCTTAAGTTGACTTAATAACACCACCTCTTACAGTCGATGTAACGGTTAAGCCGAATTTATTAAATTGACTTAATCCAGTGTAGATGGGGAAGCCCTTAAGTCGACTAATTGGCCTCCAGGCCCTCTCCCAGGGCTTCCCATAATGCACCACTCCTCTGTCGACCTAGCACCTGCCAGTGTGGACGCAGGCTGTCAACAGGAGTGTTCAATGTGGATTCTCTAAGTCAACTTAACAGAGCCTCCAGTGTAGACATACCCTACCTGAGGAAGCCAGGGTTGTAAAAAAGACTTGGGTTTATGCTGGATAATGAGCTGAACAGGAACTTCCATTGCATAAGTCTGGCCAAAAGAGCTAATAAAATTCTTGGATGTGTAAACAGGAAAATATCAAGTAGGAACAGAGAGGTTATATTAATCTGTATATACCACTGGTATGACCACTACTCGAATACTGTGTCCAGTTCTGGAACCCACAATTGATGAATTGATGTTGACAAATTGCAGAGAGTTCAGTGACAAGTCGCAAGAGCAATTAAGGGTTTGGAAAATATGCCTTATAGAAATAGACTGAAAGAGCTCAATTTGTTCATCTTAACATAGAGAAATTATAGGGTGACATGATCACACTTTTTAAGTACCCATGTGGGGAACAAGAATTTGATAAACTTCAATCTAACAGACAATGCTCTCAAGAGATCCAATGGCTGGAAGTTGAAACTACACAAATTGGGTGCGTCTACACTTACAAGTTAGGTCAATTTAAGGAGGCTTAAATCGACCTAACTTACTCCCTGTCCATGCTGGGCTTTTATTAAGTTGACTTAAGCTGTTCCGTAAGTCGATTTAAGGAAAACTTAAGTCGACTCAAACCAGTGTGGATGGTGATTAGCGCCTAAATTGACCTTATTAAGTCAACTTAAAGCATTAAGTCGACCTAATAAGGTCGACAAGGGGTATGTCTACACTAGAAAAAGTTAAGTCGACTTTGTTAAGTCGACTTAATAAGGTTAAATCGACCTTATTAAGTCGACTTAACAAAGTCCACTTAACTTTTCTAGTGTAGACATAGCTATTGAGACTGGAAATAAGGTGCAAATTTTAATAGCAAAGGGAATAAACTATTGGAACAACCTACTAAAACTTGTAGTGGATTCTCCCATAAATGACAATTTTTAAATCAAGTTTGGATTTTTTTCTAAAAAGATATGATTTACTAAATTAACTAACTGGGTAATGAGGAGGATCTGAAACTTAGATCTCTTTTCTCACTTTCCAATCACACGATGACTTCTTTCTTCTCACAGAAAAAATGACTTTCATAGTGCCAGCTTCACTTTAAAGAGATGCATTTCTTGTGTGAGATGAAGCATTGTCTAACAGTAGTAAAATTTCCCTTCATTGTCTGTCTTGGTGTTTCTTACAGATGGGATGAATACAGGAGAGAATCACTGTTTTAAAACATAGAATCTAATCATACATTTCTTTTGTTCATGTAGGTAAAAGATAAAGCATTCATATTACATTTTTAAAGTAATGTGGCTTCTAGGATTTCCCTCTGAGAAGACTAGGCAGCCTACAAATACCAGTTTTGTTCATTCATTGCTGTGATATGCTACTTGCTAACTGTAGGTGAGGCTATAAACACAAAAGGCAATGGCTTAAGGAACAACTAGAAAACTCCCTGACCAGGAAATTCTGTTCTTTATTAAGCTTTCCATTGCAGCACATCTTACTCCTTTCTGGTAACTGTGGAGGACCAGGAACTCTCTAACCACTCCATATGTCCCTGTCTTTATATTAAATGATTAAAACTTATATAACAAAGCAACGTATGTACACCGGACAATTCAAAATAAACTTCAAACCCTTTAAAACTGTTTATATAGTTGTTACCTTATCAATTATATTTACATAGTTCTGAGTATTCTGTAAGTTCTCCATCCTCAAGCATCTGACGAAGTGGGATTTCTCCCACGAAATCTAATGTGATAAATAAATTTGTTAGTCTTTAAAAGTGACACAAGACTCCTTGTTTATAGTCCTGAGCAGTATTCTAAAGATGAAGTCTTTGATAAGGACTGATCAGTCTCCCAGTCCATGTTCTTACTTCTGTTGGGTATGCATGTGGAGTGTGCAGAAAGCGGCTCTTTTCCTCACAGAGTACCCATGTGTCCCAGAGCTTCTCTTTGTTGTTTTGGGAATTTCTCCAGAGAAATCCTTTTGGATTTACCATTAGGTAGGATCTGGAAGTGTCTGCTGAGTTCCAAAGAGTTCCTAATATCTGGGAGCTACCAGGAGTTAAAGTAAGGGGGAATGCACTGGAACACAGTTCCGGGGCCACCAAATTTGAGGCGCCAGAGTTCCAGGGCCCCTAAAAATAGAACAATTTGGTGGAACACATGTTCTGCCCTGCCTTGGCTGCTGGCAGGTCCTACGCCCCACTGTTGTTAATCACAATACTTATTGTATTATGCAGTGTTTGCTAGTTTGTGACAATAATTGTGATAGACATAAACATCATATAAAATTATAAATATTTGTTTGGAGCAATAACTGATGTATATGTTACAGAGAAGTGGTTGCAAATGCCTACCAGGGCTGGGGCCCACACATGCATGAAGGGAGCCCAGACAATATGGGAAGAGGGCCTGGAGATTAGAAGGGTTCCAGGGCCCGTCAAATTATACTTTAACCACTGGGAGCTACTGAGCCAAACTATGTTCCCCGGTCTCAGGTCGGGTATTGCTTTTGTTCTTTGCCAAACACTGAAATTCTGTTGCTATTTAATTTTTATTTCAGCATCCCATTTTCAAAATTTCTTCAGATTGACTCACTTAGGTTTAAGATACACTAGTGCCATAAGTAAACATGGCTTTAGTCTTCTATATATATATAGTTTTCTATATCTATATCTATATCTACATCTATATAGATATAGATATAGATATAATTGCAATGACTGCTGCCCTGGTATCAATTTTAAATTCAAGGTTTTCACTTTTTATATTCCTGGCTGTGAACCAAGATCTTTGTTCTTTTGTGGATATAGTCCCTAGAAGTAAGGACTTATTGCCAATGGATGATAACAGTCCCTCTTGTAGTGTTTCCTCTGCTCTTGGTGACCTGCATGCTATTGCACAGTGCCCCATTTTGTGGCAACTCCAACATTTTATATCTTTTGCTGAACACTCTTGCCAGCTGTCATGTGGTATCTTGACATTTCGCAACGTTCCCTTTACTAGGTTTCTTTGGACTCCCACTTCCTAGCGGTGCACTGTTATTATTCTCTAAGTTTGATGTGAGTGCTTCTTTCACATTTGTGTCTTTTTTTCTTTACTGTGTCAATATTGCCTGATAAGTTTTCCCTTGGCTGATAGCATGTAAATCACAGTGCTGTTTCTTCATGGTTTATTGCATTCTCATTTTTGCTATAGCCTTTCCTAGTGTGAGCTCTGGGTCTAACTGAAGCTGTGCTGACAAATTTGTGTCTGTTATACCAACAGCTATCTGATCTCTTATTAGTTCTTCTTTCACCACTGCATATTTGCAATGTTCAGCGAGACTATGAGCTACAGTGATAAAAGCTCTCCTGTTTCCCTATGTTCCTGGCACTGCAGTCTTCCTTTTGTATTTGCCTTTTTCATATAAAATATTCTGACTGCCTATGCTATGGACATCAAAAGCCTCCTTTTCTCTGGCATAGACTTTCTTTTCCTTATCAGTGAGAGGTAGGGCACATACAATATCATCCTCAGCATCACCAAAATGATACAACCAAGAGCATTTTCTTGGTATTCTTATGCTTTCTTTTTAAGACCACCTGTTCTCTGGTCTGCCTTTTTTGCTTGGTTCAGTCCTCTTTTATTTGCAGACACTTTTGATGTGTCCTTTCTTGCCACATCATTGACACAATAGTTCCTTACATCAGCATTCTGATGCATTATGACCCGTTTTTCCACACTGGTGATATTCCCGCCTTTCCAGGGGCTGAGTGATAGGTTCTTTTGATACCTTATGCATCCCTGTATTCGTCCTGATTAGTTGCATCTCCTGTGTGGCCTCCTCCATTCCATAGGGACTGCAATATTAATGGCTTTCTGCAAGGTAAGCTGAGCTTAGGTTAGCAGGCATTTAGTTGTTGATTCACAGTGCAGGCCACACACTAGCCTGTCATGTAGCATTTCATCCAGCATGTTTTTGAAATCGCAGTGTTCCGCTAGCCCCTGAGAGCTGCTACAAATTGTGCAATAGATTCATCTTCACCTTGATTCCTGTAATAGAACCGGTATCTCTGTGCTATTACCAAAGATTTTGGGGGAAAATGTGGCTCTTAGAACTTCCACAAGATCATCATACAATTTTGCCTCGGGTTTCTCTGGATAAAGTAAATTACATAGCAAACTATAGGTCTTAGCACCTATAATGGTCAAGAAAACAGGTACCTTCTTTTCATATATCATTCACTACCACAAAGTTTTGAAAGCATGCTATATACAGTTTCCAAGTGTAGGAGGTAGGATCAAAGCTTTCTGGAAAAGCAGTGAGTGAAGCCATAGTTGAACCAGTGAGTGGAACCATGGTTCCCTCTTGCAGTTGTTTATATCCTATGGGGCTATTCCTTCTTGTGGTTGTTTATCTCCTGTCCCTTGGCTTTCCCAAACAATAGATCAGATTTCAACTCCAGTCAGCTCCATCCCCCTCCAGACACATAGCACAGACATGCAAACAGTAAGGAAAAAAAATCATTCTTACGTAGCTCAGGATTTCCTGGGTTCACAAGATGTTATCTCATCATCCCACCTTCATCGTCAGTGTCATGTATTAAGATTAAATTATGATCAATAGACATAACAGGCTTCAGAGTTCCCTTATTGGGCTTTTTTCAGCATGTCTGGCAAGGGCTGCCAGCAGACACACAGGTTTACCTAAGCAATTAATAACCCGCCCATTTATCACAATGGCAACCCCCAATGGCCCCAGTAACCTGAGACACCACATCCCACTACTCAAAGTGGGCATAAAAAAGCTAAATAGGCTGCAGATCTAATCCAATCAAAGAGATATTCCTGAAAAACAGTCCAAGGTGGTTGTGGCTCTCTGCCCTTCTAATGCAACCTCTTTATTCTCAGCCCCGACATCATGAACTCCATCTCTGTCTGGTGGTGGACTCCTCTTTAGATCCAATCTCTGAGGTAATAGGTCTTCTTCCAGCTGAGGGACTGGGTTTGCAGATCCATAATTCATCCCTTAATCCACAACTATTTACTCAATTTGAGATATAATTTGTTCTGTTTCCTAGTTCATCTCTCACACATTGGCTTTACAAACAATTACCTTTCACTCTTAACTTTTCATCGTAGTGCCGAGGTGCTACAGAGAGGGGCATTATATTTCAATATTCAATTTCTCTACCTTACTGCAACATATAGTAAAAGACAGCACGGAGGCAGGGGAAAAGGGGCTATTCAGTTTAGAAAAAATTAACCTAATCTTCTGCATGTCTGCTTCTGAAAAGCTGTCCTACTAATTTTAGCCAAATGGCATGGAACAAAAATCACTACTGCTGTAAAAATGGTGTATGGCAAAATTCAGTGGGTTTTGCCCAGGATTATTAGTCACCCTTGAACACTTAATTACATATCTTCGGATAATAAGAGTAATCCTTGGTCTCAACTCAATAACTCTCAATATTTTAACATGAAGGAGCACTACACGGTTCTGTTCACAAATGAGAGCTATATCTGTAAATTGTTTTAGTCTGAACTGCTACAAGCATTATGGTAACAAAATAAAAAATGCTATTTGGACATTGCAGCAATTTAGATTAGAATTCTTCTGATAATATTTCACACTTCCCACAGCCATCTATATGCTAATATTTCCAACAAATTATCAGATGTTACTTTTACAGAACTTTTTTTTTTTTTTTCAGTAAATGACCTGTCATATTCATAATGGCCTCTGTGTTTGGTGACAGTTTTTTATTTTATCTAGCAAAAATTGTAGGGCCATAAAGAAACTAATTATATAGTTTCATGGTTGATAATATGGTTTCTAGTTTTATAACTTGTATAAGCAAATGGATTCAGTAGAAATACTATCCCTTAACTCGGGGGACTTTTAGGATTCTGCACCATTTTTAGAGACAAGCATGCTCACTTTTGATTTTAAGGCATCAGTTGTTATTTGTTTATCTTCTTAGGGCCATCTCTAGAATAAACTTTGATCCTCATTATAGAATTTCATCCAAGTCAAATTTCTGTTTCACACCACATATATTCATTAAGCCTGCATTGCCACAACAATTAAAAGAAAAAAAGGTCACAGCTTTCCAAAATGCCACCAGGTATTACACTTCGGAAAATGGAGTCCTGTGGCACTTTTAAAGATTAATACATTTATTTATCACATGAGCATGTGATAAATAAACGTGTTAGTCTTTTAAAGTGCCATAGGACTCCTTGTTTGTTTTGCTGAACTAGTCTAACATAGCTACCTATTTGGAACTTTGAAAAATGTATGTAAAGAGGTAAACGGAGGGCTATGGGGAAAAAATTACATAAAATCCCCATATCACCGGAAATCAGGGGTCTGTGGCAGCCTTGATCATCAGTCCAAATTCTTGAGGAAGGATTGAGGAGCCCTGGACTAATATTGTTTGCACAAGCCTGGATCCTCTACCATCCTTCTGGACAGCTTGTGTCCCCTCCAAGGGAAACTTGTCTTTTAGAAATAGGGTGGTAGCCTCCCCTCTCTGTTGTGCTCTTCTGGGGTACCGTGATATCTGACTATCTTTATTTTAAAACAACGAGAGTCCTGTGGCATCTTAAAGACTAACAAATTTCTTTGGGCATAAGCTTTCATGGGCTTCAACTCACTTCGTCAGATGCCTAAATATGGATTTAGGAGTTTAACTTTAGGATCCCACATTTTAAAATATTGATGTATATACATATCACCACATGGTGTACCTGATCCCTTCAAATTAAAACCTCAGATGGTATATTGTTTAGAGCAGGTACTATCATCACATGTTAATATAATAGGACCTGATCCCTAAGGCTATGTCTACACTTGTTAATTTAAGTCGACTTAGCTAAGTTGACTTAACAAAGTCGATTTTAAGTTGACTTTGTTAAGTCAATTTAGCATGTCCACACTCAAAAATTAAGTCAACTTAAAGGGGACCCTACCAAATCGAAGTAGAGCATCCATACTGGACGCCTAGGTCAACTTGTAGGGGCTAGGTGGACAGGTCCACAGTGGCAGGGGGGCACCCCTTGCCAAGTGCCAGGGGGCTCAGCCTTTGCCCCATTGTACCTGGGTACAATGGGGCAAAGGGGGACAGGGACCCTGGCAGGGAGGGCAGTAGGAAAGCCCTAAAGCCCCCTAAGTCGACTTAAAATGACGTCCACACTTAGCCAGCAAAGTCAACTTAAAATGAGTTTTTATAAAGTCAACTTAATTTTTCCTTAAGTCGACTTAAGCAGCTGCTTAAGTCGACTTAAGGAAAGTGTAATGTGGACGCAGATTAAATTAAGTCGACTAAAGCAAGCTTACATTGACTGAATTTGTAAGTGTGGATGCACCCTAAGTGGGATAGAATAGATACTGATCTTGTAAACACAATCAGGGGATCATTCTGTTCCCCAGCTGAGGAATACATTTTAACCAGGATAACTATTCTTCAGGACATTTTTGTGGGAATTTGGTCCACTGCCAGTGAACTCATGCCCTGTTCTGGATTCTGTTCTGAGTAAAATTCTGACCAGTTCTTTGAAAGGGAAAAATGGAATTTCCTTATAGTTAAGGCATGGAAATAACTCATTATTCATTCTCATTCTTTAATTTTCATCTGAGTTTGCAATGCATTGTCAGGTTCTAAAGCCATTCTGAACCAAGAATAGTATTAGACCCAACCTTTTCACAATGGTTTTAAATTTCCATTCCTTTTCTGGAATGATTACACTCTGAAACCCAACACCGATGTTGTGTTCATGCAGTTTACCATGAGTTTTTTTGTGCTGGATATTTTGTTTCTACTGTAGTTAGTAAATTGGGTTTGAGAAAAGTATTAATTGTTGCTTTCACCAGCAGGTGAATGTTCAGCTATCAGTTATATAGTTCACCAGGTCAGTACTCAACAATATTTAGCTACCTATATGAGAGTTCATAACTCTAAACTATGTATTTGAGGACAGCTGGTTTGCTGAACATATGGTTCATTATAAATTATTTGCCTACCTGTAGTTTACAGATGCTACACTTTCTCTCACATCTGTAACATGGAATTTTAGCTGACTTTCCATTTTGCTTCTCTCTCTGCACAGTTTTTTTTGGGGGGGAGGGGAGGTTGTTCCAACTTATCCGTTTCTGTTCCTCTACAATTCCTTCTAATTTTGTATGAAGCATGACATGACTATTGCTCCCAAATAGCTGTAAGTAAATAGAAAGAAGGGGTGGTTTGGTGATTAGGGCACTAGCTTGGTACTTTGGAGCCCTGAATTCAAATCTTTGCAAGCTATGTCCCTTTGATATACTTATGATGATATTCTGTGGCGTCTTTACAGCATTGTATTGATGGGAAATGCCCTCCAGGTGATACAGCCTTTCACCTTTTGGGGAAGTGGACTAATTGAACTGACCAGTGAATGCTTGCCAATCAACTGAGTGGGTCTACACAGATCCACTCAATCAATGCTGCTGCATTGATTCCTACCACCATGGCAGTGTAGTGTACTTTATGTGACCTTAGGGAACCCTCTGTGCCTCAATTCCCCATGTGTACAACTGGCAAAAGAGTGATGTTAGGGTAAAAAAAATTGCTAAAGATTGTGAGATGCTCAGATACTATGGGAGTGGATGTGGGAGAGGATGAAATAGCTTTCTTTGGACCGTCCATCTACAGAAGATAGGATTTTCAAAAGGTGTCAGCACTGGTCTAACTCTATTCTCATTTAAGTCAATAGGAATATTATCACTCAGTTTAATGGAACAGAATTAGACCAAGGCATAGTGATTTGAAAATCCTATCCTTAGAGAGTTTAAACTTAAAACAATTGTATATAGGACAATCTGTACAGTAACCTCTTCACTTGTCCACTCAAATCATAACTAGTCAGTAGTGGAAAGTAAATCAGCAGGACAGGAATCACAGCAGACATCTCCAGGATTTTCTCCAGTTGAATATTAGTGAAGAAAACAAGATAGCTGGCTAATGATGCAAAGGTGACCACATCTTTGTAAATTGATCTGGAAATGAATATTTAACACCACATATTAAAATGCAGTCATGCTTCATGCCAGCATTTGAGTAGATAAAGAAAAGAATTAGGATATTTAAATGAGGGAAAAAAAGAAACCCCATGATGGAAAGATAAGGCAAAGGGAGACCGAACATGAATGAAAGATCTGAAAGATAAAAGATATGATAGCACAAGAAAACCAGAGGGAAAAACATTAAAGGTGATGATGCAACAAGAGATTATAAAGGTTTAAGCAGTATGTACATGATACTTATTATAAAGTGTCTAGATAGACAAACACAGATAACTGATAAAGCAGACCACGATCAAATTGCCCGATAATATCAGAGGTCTGAAGGCACCCAGCCAAGTTTATTGTCATTGAACAACAGTGCTATTGCCCTGGCTCAATTGTTAGAGGTACATTAAGACATGTATGCACGTGACAATGGAGTGGCTCAGTAAATTGGACTTTTCATTCGCTCTTAGGCCAGACAAAGACATTCCCTTTAAGACCATCTTTTATACACTGGTACAAGCAAGTTATGTATTGGTTAGTTACTACCTTTGGCTATATCTACACTTAGAAAGTTAAGTCAACTTTGTTAAGTGGACTTAAGAAGGTTGACTTTAAATCGACTTAAAATCTACCTTGTTAAGTCAACTTAACAAATTGTCTACACTTTATCAACTTTGTTAAGTCAACTTAACAGCAGAGGTAGCCGTTATATTGGCTTTAAACCAACGTAATAAAGTCAATTTGGTGTTAATCCCCATCTACACTGGCCTTAAGTCAACTTAAGGAGTTAATTTAAGGCTTAAGTTGACCTAAAAGGAGGTGTTATTAAGTCAACTTAAGCTTTCCTTAAGTCGACTTAAGGAAATGCTTAAGTTGACTTAAGAAAAGCCCAGTGTGGACGCAGCATTGTTTAGGTCAACTTAAGCATCCTTAAGTGTAGACGCATCTTCTTATCTTGTACATGTTGCCTCGATCAAAACATCTCTATTCATCACACTGTGATCCTGACCTTACCTTAAGGAAGAGTCAACATGTTCCTGTTATGTTTGGGAGTGTGCTTGTACCATACTTGGCACCACCCTTCTGGAATTTGTTTGCATAAGTGTTCTGAGCCTAGCACTTCTTAGGAATGTTTGTCTTTTTCCATTATCAGTCCTGTTCTTGTCAGATTCTGTGAACTTTGCACACAGGCATGTTTTATAACAGGGCCTGACTTCTGCTCACTTTGTTTTATATTAGCAGGTCTTGACTACTACTTTAGTTCAGGCCGCAGGGCTTGTACCAGGCCTCATGTCTCAAGCTCTCACTTTCTACCACTAGATTCATCCAAGCTAATTGAATGGATGTGTTAAAGAACTAGTGTTCCTTAATGTTCATTCTTATTTTGTCTGGTTGATATTCCAAATATGAACTCCATCTAGGTTCAGTAACACATTGTCAGTGACACTATTTAAATTTAAATGCCATTATAATTCAACAGTCTTTGGTCTGTCTGGAAACCCTGCACTTATCTAGGGGGACATTAACAGCACAGATTATGAAATACAACCTATGGCTGCTAGGAGTATATTCTATATTATGATATGGCGTAGAACATTGTCTGCATGAAAATTTAGTTTGTACTGAGTTTGCTGTTAAAAATTAGACAAATGTCTAGATGAATTGATCTACTGACCTCTGCATAACCTCAGGAGTATACATACCACGGATTGAGAACCAGTGGCTTAGAAGACTGGGTCTCCAAATCTGCATCCTAAATTGTCAGTTTAGGTTGGGTTGACAGGGAGAATCTGGGACAACATTGCACAATGCTACTTGGTAGTTAGATATGAGTCTGGGAAATCTGAAGCTCAATTTCCCAGATATTTTCTTTTCCTAGAAAGGATAACTAAATGTCTAAATACTAATCCTGTTTTTGGCACTGTATTTGTGTACGTTCTTGGTGTGCCAGTTTATGCATTTCAAAGACACTCCACATTTGACTGAGCCACAATTCTCTAAGACGATGGGCCACACATTTCCAGTAACATGCAAGACAGAATCTGCTTCTAGCAATTTCTGCAAAAGAATAGGCCTCATAAGCATGGTAAAATAATCAAGTATATGTGGTGTTTGATAATAACTTGCAATGTAATTCACTAATGTCATGATACTTTCAGCCCATATTTAACCTACTAAGGCAAGTATTGTGCAATATTGTCCACATTGTTATCATCGTGCCATATTTAATTTAAGAAATTAAAACATACTGAAATTATCATTATAGTTTCTCTTTATTCTGCTTCCTTGGAATTTACACTAACACGATTTTGAAGCTAATTTCACCCTATTGAAGTCAGTGGAGTAACACCAATGAGACCTAAATTCATCCTTGAATACCTGTTGTGTTAGACTTTTTCTGGTTTTCTTTGATGCCTAATGCTACTGTGGATATCCTGAACATCCTGTTGGGTGACAAATGAGATCCACTCGTCTTTAGGCTCAAATAGTTTCATGTAGCCTTTCTTTTTCATATTTTAAAGAAAATGCTAATAGTGCTTGTGAATGACATATATATGCAAAAACATATAAAAACAGAAAAGTAATTGATCAAGTTACCACTCCTTGGGATAGGGTGACCTTTTTTCAGATTGTTGGTTTCTATGTTCTTCTCCTGTATCTTCTCATATGGTCACTCATCTTTCTTTGATATCCTGTTCTATAACTTTACATCAACTCTGTGCTTAGTTACTTCATGTGTGTAACTCTCCATTCTAAATCCTTGACTAAACAGTTTCATATATAAATCACAGTAACAAACCTAAACTAATATGTTTTTGCTTATCCTACTAAAAGGTAGTTTTAATTATCTACTTTTATTGTCCACTGTATTCTCTACTGTTAATCCTAGTTTTATTTTACTGGTCTGTTTTGGACTTGGATTTTTGCTTTTTAGCTTGTTTTGAGGAGCACCTTAAATTAACAATTCCGTTATGACACGCTATTTCACCTGGTTATTTATGCAGACCAAGGGACAAAGTGAAACACACAAGCAGGCTTCATGTTTATGCAACCATGACACTTTTTGAGCTAAACTTTGGGTTGTTACATCATCAGAGACACATTAAAAGCAAAACTCCTTTATAATTTGTTAAAATATTCATTCCAACATGGCTTAGTATATACAATTTGCCTAACACAATTCATTACAATTTGCCAACCATCACAAACTCATAAAAAGCCTTATCTTACATTCCTGTGCAAGCAAAACTCCCATTGAAGTCAATTGGCATTGGGCCTGCATAGGGCTGTAAAATCAGATGAACAGCTGTGAAGGGCTATAGGTTCTGTCCATGTATACACCAAGACCATGAGGGAGTTATTCCTTTTCTTTAATTTCCATTCTGATTTCCACAGTTCAGTTCCTATATTAAATATTTATGTTTAAGATAATTTAAATCAGGTCAATGTATATATTACACTCACAAAACAAACAACACAAAACATTGTGTTTAAATGTAAACTCATGCTTAAGATCATCCCTGTTTAAAGCACTTCAGTCATTTGGTAAACCAGTCCCAAAAATATTTTGAGATCATCAGAAGGTGCTATAGAAAAGGCACATATATTCACATATGCACACCCTACAATGAAATACATTGAAACTTACTTCCCCCATGCTCCATAGTTTGGGAGGTAATTATTTTACAGTTTCTGAATTTCAACCATTTTTTTTTCTTGATGGGACTTTCATTATTTGTGTTTATTCATGACAGACAGAGTGAGTTAAAAGTGTATAACATAAAGTCAATCTAATTCCCTTAAGAAAAGTAGATTATCAGATTACATTTTGCTTTACATTTCAGAAATGCAATTTGTTTGCAGGTGTCTCTTGATTGCATCTCACACATTTAAAGCAAAACAAAACAACAAAAAACACCACTAAGAACATTCACTTAAAAACTGCAGGATTATTATGATAAAGAACTATGTGAAAACTATATACACAATCAAATTGCCACATAAATTTGGATTCTATTCCTTTCTACATTAGCAAAAGACTCAATGAACAACATCATAAACACAGAGTTTTGTCAAAAATTTCAAATAAATAAGAAGACCTTTGAAAAATCTGCCATCAGGCTTCTGAAGCCTTTCAAGCAGCAGATTAATATTTATTTTTATGATAAGGAAGTAAAGAAAAGACATTTCTTTAAAGATGAATTCTTGCTGAAAAGCTTGACTGAAGTACTAGTTCCACTTGGGAAGAAATCACAGCTCAGAAATTATAACTAGCTAGGTTATAAGAGAAATCATAACATTCAAAGTAGACACAACTGTCTCCTATACATGCCAGTAATTAAATTTCTTTTATCTGGTGGAAAAAGCCCTGCCAGCTTCCTATAATGAACTCAACATCACCTCAAGGCTTTTTAATCTTAGCATTTCTACTGCCATGCATCAAAGCTGAAATTATAGATCTCATGTATTTTATGATAGAAGAGAACACTATGCATACATGATAAGACTTCAGTGATGTCCAATCGGTGGAGTATCCCCAAAAGAAAACATTCTTGAAAGAGAATTTATATTGTGCATTAACTATTGTGAACTGAAATTGAAGCAAAAATAAGACATATGATAATTCCATAGCAAAAATAGAACATGGCAAATTTCTTAATGGACACATAACAAAAAGGTTCTGCAGATGCAATTGCATTAGATTTTGGAAAAAAATGTAACTAAAGAAAAGTTCTAGTTTATGATAATCTTTTGTTGATATGTCAAACTATGTTTTGTGAAAATAGTTGTTCATGAATATTTCTTTGTGTATGGCAACACTTTGTTAAACACTAGCAGAGTAGAAGAGCCAGTTAAGAAACATATTTACTAAGGGTTGATACATTTTAAGTAAGCCTTATTCTGCTGGAGCAATATAAAGTGGGTTTAGGGTTTATCTAGATACAAAAATTAATCCAGATTATGGGAGTATATGATTTTAAAATATTTTATCTGTTCCTGATTTATTCCACATGTTGACATTTTCACTCCAGAATAGGAATTCCTTATTTAGAATTTGATTAATCCACTTTCAAAATGGAATTATTCAATCAGGAATGGGTATTCCAGAGTAAATCCCCATGTAGACAAGCGGTTAGTGTATTTAGAATCACTTCTCCAGTGCCTTTCTTCTATTTGGGAAATACTGATCTCTAGTGCAATGTATTGCCTATAGTTTATTACAATTATGTGACCTTTAGCTTGTCACAAAGTAGTTGATTATCAGACACATTTGTTTTGCATTAAATATCACTGCATCTACTCAGTTTTGTATCCCGTGCATAGAAGAAATGCTGTCTGATAACAGTCTGTTTATGATGACTGATTGCCAAAGTGTATTATAAGAGTTTCTTAAAAGTAGCTAGAAGAAACCACACTACAGCTGAATAGTTCAAGAAAGATGAGCCATTGAACAGAATATGAAGAATTCCTTTATGCGTAAGATCCAAAGTTTCAGATTTTTGCTTCATTGAGCAGCATCAAATCACTCTGAAATAGGTAGTACAGAGAAGTTCAGAGGGCTCTACAGTGTGTCAAAAAGAGTACTTCATCACTGTGAAAAGCTAAACCCTGACAGCATTTTAGACCATGCCTGTGGCTTCAGTTTGTGCATGCACTGGGCATTATACAGTGTATAGGTTTAACTGAGTGAATATGTTGAAAGCAGTTTGAATAAAAAGGAAGAAGCCATTTGGAATTTAGACTTTTGATCAAGCTTTCATCTAAAAAAAAATCCAGTTCTGAAATAAAGAAAAATGACCAGAGCAGATTAAAATATTGTGTATTGATAACTTCCAGAGTATTGTGTATTGATGCTATACACAAGATGAGACTTAACCACCTGGCCCAGATATATCCTGGCCTACAGCCTGTAAGTAGTAAAATCTAAGCTATTCTGACTTCTGCACCATGTATGCTTGAAAATTGCATTACAGCCTCTATAAAAATGTTTGTCATGTGACTACAGTGGCTGTTCCCATATTTCAGGATGTACCTTGCACAGATCTTCCTCCCACACGACAATGTGGCTCTTTTAAATGTTGGCAGCAGCAACATCTTGCCTTACATATTCATCTTCCTTTCCGCTGCTGACACTGCTTTACAAAAATAGCAGATTGTTGCCATCTTTTTAACTGAAGTAGATAAACATTGCAGTCAGGGAGAATCATTGCTTTTCAAGATATTTGGAAACTGTATGCTGGTAAGAATCTCACCATCAAAGGCCCTTCCTCATCTCAGTGGGTGAGTGGGGATGGTCAATTCCTAGGAGGGAGCAGGGAGAGCATGTGCCCTGGCATGCCCCTTCTCCTGCCTCAAAGTACACAGGGGAGTGTTACTGGGGGCAGGGACTTCTCCATGACGTATTGACCAGCTGGGGGAGAGAGCTAAATGAGAGGAATTGAATGGCTCTATCATCTCCCCTTTTTTTTTTTAATTTAAAACCTTCTTGGTTGCCCAGGGGCCATTTTGTCATCTCACTGCTCCAGTCTCCCTCCGTGTAGCTGAGGTATGTTGAACTATGTTTCTAGGAGGTTGTAGGTCTGACCAATTCCCTGTTTCAGGAATCAGGAAGAATGTTTCCCTTTAGGCAGGTCCAGATTTCCAGTTAGGCACAGTGGGCACATGTCTAGAAGTGCTGGTGTTCTAGGGGTGCTTAAACAGTGGAGGATTACAGCATGGGCCCACAGGGCCTGTGCACTTTCCCCATGACCCCTATGTGGAGCTAGCTCAACCCAGCCCTGCCCTCTCTCCCCTGGTGCCCCCCTGCCTTTGTGTGGAAAATGCAAGTCAGCTGTAGGCAGGGAGAGAGCTGAAGATGCTGTGCCTAGGAGTGTTTAAATTCAACCCTGTTCTTAGGCCAAATTAACAATGGTCTAGAGGTTTTTCACTTTCTTTGTAGCATTGTGCATGTCCAGTTTAGGTTAAAAAAGAGACAATAGGAACTTTAATGATGGGAAATAAGATATGAAGATTTGTCACAAGTTGTGGCTGGTGTCTGGGTATGGCTGGTAGAGACCCTTATTGTGAAAAGAGAAGATATAAGAATGTAAGGCTGCGTCTACATTTGTAAATTAAGTCGACTTAAGCTTGCTTAAATCGACTTAATTTACCCTGCATCTACACTACAGTTTTCTTAAGTCGACTTAAGCAGCTTGCTTAAGTCGACTTAAGGAAAATAAAGTCGACTTAATGAAAATTAAGTCGACTTTATTAAACCTACTTTTAATTCAATTTAAGGCTTAATTCGACTTTTTAAAGTCAAATTAAGCCAGGGTAGACATGGGGTACCCCTAAGTCGACTTAGGGCTACCCCAGGACTACACCAATGCCCTCCCTGCCGGGGGGGCACAAGGGGAGCCTGGCATGCCCCCCAACAGGGCAGGGCAGAGCCCTGCCTACCCTGCCCCTATGCCCTGCCAGGGTCCCTGTCCCCCTTTGCTCCATTGTACCTATGTACTTGACGTGGCCAGGGTAGTAAGTATGGTAAATTATTCTGTGTAACTACAGAACTAAGTACACTTTGGGGTTACCTATGTAGGTTTCCTGTGGTTTCCTTCCACACATCCCATAACAATATCTCTTTTGTTTCTGCTCTCTCAGTTTTCATGTCAGTGATGACAAACTACATAAATATTGCCAAACAAAAAGAAAAAAAAAATCAAAATCCCCTCACCTGTCAATGAGATAGGTATGATCCACTAAATATCTGAGAAGCACTCTCACGCTCTTATAATTCAGACATTGGCTATGTCTACACTTGCACTTTTAAGTCGACTTAACTAAATCGACTTAAAGTCTACTTCGTTAAGTTGACTTAGTGTGTCTACACTTAAAATTAAAGTCGACTTAAAGGGGAACTTACAAAGTCGACCTAGAGCGTCCACACTGGATGCTCTAGGTCGAATTTGTGGGGCTAGGGGGACCTTGGGCAGGTCCACGGTGGCAGGGGGGGCACCCCCTGTGTACAATGGGGCAAAGGGGTACAGGGACCCTGGCAAGGCAGGGCCCTGTGTGTGATGCTATCTGGGTTTAGGGAAGCATTTATGATATTATTTTCTATGGATATCTCATAAATGCTATAATCCATAGGAACTGTCATGTTTGGTATCAATAGAAAGGTAGTAATTTGCTGGAAATGATTATATAATTTATGGCTAGGAAATCTATTTCGATTAGAAGTTAAGAATTTGATGTTATATCCATACTTTAACTTGTGTGCTTCTGGACAAATGCCTTAGATGGAAGGGTGTGAACAACCATTGTCTCCTTAATGTAAAGGAATTTGCCAGGTGATATGGTCCCAGGGAGTATCCTGATAAGCCATTAAGGAGACAATGGTTGTTCACACCCTCCCATCTAAGGAATTTGTCTAGAAGGACACAAGTTAAAATATGGATATAACATCAAATTCTTAACTTCTAATCGAAATACAATTCCTAGACATAAACTATATAATAATTCCCAGCAAATTACTACCTTTCTATTGATACCAAACATGACATAGTTCCTATGGATTATAGAGCATTTATGAGATATCCATAGAAAATAATATCATAAATCCTTCCCTAAATCCAGACAGTGTCACACCGTGCCCACATGCCCTGCCCTTTGGGGGGCATGCCAGGCTCCCCCTGTGCCCCCCTGGCAGGGAGGGCATTGGTGTAGTCCTGGGCTAGCCCTAAATCGACTTAAGGCTACCCCAGGGCTACACTGGCTTAATTCGACTTTAGAAAGTCGAATTAAGCCTTAGGTCGAGTAAATATCAGGTTTAATAAAGTCGACTTAATTTTCCTTAAGTCGACTTTATTTTCCTTAAGTCGACTTAAGCAAAGTGTAATGAAGACGCAGGGCCAATTAAGTCGACTTAAGCCAAGCTTAAGTCGACTTAATTTGCCAGTGTAGACGCAGCCATTGGGAGCAGAAAGCATGTCTCCATCTCTTTATTGTCACAGCCTATCCTCTTTGCCTTTAGACAAAGGTAAAGATTGTATCTTTGTGGAATGGATCTTCCAGTTAACACCTCTAGGTTGTGGTTACCAATTTTCTATTTAGCAAGAGTCTGCCTAGTTTTGCACATTTCATTTTGGTGAGGTAGGCTGTTGGTGTGGCAATTCTGGGCAGGGATATATAACTTTCTACCATGTTGCAGTTTGGGATTTATTCTTCCCAGTAGTTAGTATATTGATGTTTTAGGTGCTAGTCTAAAACACTGAACATCTTTTCGCTTTTAGCTGAATTGTTTGCCCGATTAGCAAGAGAGTTAAAATTGTTGAGACCAGGGAGCCATACTATATAAAAAAATGTTTGTTTTCAACAAGATTTAAGTTTAGATCCTCTAGTGCCTTCAGAAGCAAATAATATTGCTAGAAACTAGAAAATGATAGTTCATTTCTGTGAGGGCTTGTACACACGATCAGTTTATCGCTCATTAAAACTCATTACCGCGCGATAGCAACAACGGCGTACACACATGCAACAGGGCTGTTGCACGTTAACTGCCTTGTTGTAGCGCAATACAAAAACCACCTTGACGAGGGTGGTAACAGTTAACATCGTGTGTACGCTTACCGCGCAATGATTGGCCTCCGGAACTGTCCCAGAATTCCAACGTCATCCTCTCTGGTCTTCCCCCCACCCGCTCTGTAGTCGTGACGAAACTGTCCCCGCCCTGCCCTGAACTGATTCCCGGGATTTTCAAATTTCTCGTCTGTTTCACTTCCTGCTCTCTTCCTCGTGGAGTGTATTTGTGCTCCGATCATCAGTAGCAATGGCAGCCCGCCGTGGAAGATGCACACCCCTTTGGAGCACGGCAGAGGTGCTGGACCTGATCAGCATCTGGGGAGAGTCCGCTGTGCAGGCGCAGCTACGTGGCAGCAGGAGGAATTATGACACATTTGGCATAATTTCTCAGGCCATGTCAGAGAGAGGGCATGATAGAGACACAGTGCAGTGCAGATCAAAGGTGAAGGAGCTCAGAATAACCTATCACCGAGCGAAGGAGGCAAACCGCTGTTCCGGATCAGCGCCTGCTACATGCAGGTACTACAAGGAAACAGAAGCCATCCTCAGTGGGGACCCAACAACCACTGCCAAGTGTCCCATGGACACATCAGCCCCCGCTCATCCAGTGATTGCCAGAACCGAGCAGGATGAGGACGTGATCGAGGAGGAGGAGGAGATGGAGGATAACCTGGAGGAAAGCGCAACCGCATGTAGCCAGGAGCTCTTCAGCAGCCCCGCTGAGACGTCCACCCAAAGCTTGAACTGCAGCATGTCCTCTGAGGCGGCAGAGGGGGGTTCAGGTAAGTTTCTCCTTCGTGCAGCTCTGTCTGGCTCCTGCTAAAATATCATTGTCCGGGGTGGGGGTGCTTGCGGGTCCCCGCTGTGCACGCTATTTACTCTGCATTCATTAGAAGTGCATCAACACAAGCAGTGATTGTAAAATAATCATCTGCATTTAGGTCAGTAAAGGTTTCGTCAATGTACCTCCAGAGCCTAATACTCAGGTTAGATGGGAGAGCGTTTGTGTCTACGCTCCCAAAGATGGATACTCTGCCTCTCCAGCTGCAAAGCACAGCCCTGGGAACCATGGCAGCACACAGTGCAGCAGCATACGGTCCTGGCTTGCAACCGGCGGCATGTAGGATATGTATTCTAGATGGCAGGGGCACTCTGAGGAGAGAGATATCTGGTTCCATCTGTGTGCCCAGTGCAGATTGTGAGCCCCCAGTAAGCCATCTATTAGAACGTACCTTGTCTGCTTCAGCAAAGCATAGTGTGTTGACCGCCCTGTACCTTCCAGTGGAATGTGCTACAGGAAGGTTACATTGGTTATCTATGCTATGTGTTAACAATTTCTTTATTGTTATTTTTTTAGTAGATTTGACCTTCACAAGGCCGGTGTCTACCCCAGCTGACCGAATGAGAAACATTCGGCGGCATGCTCGAAGAAACAGGGAGGATATGTTTCATGAGCTGCTGAAAGCAACACAGGAATCCACAAAGGAGAATAGAGCCTGGAGAGAGGAATCCCAGTAGAGGAGGCAGAAACACAGGGACGAACTGATAAGCGTCATGAAGGGGCAAACAGAACTGCTCAAGAGCATGATTGCTTTGCAGTCCCAGGCGATTAATGTCCGGGCTCCACTCCAGACAGTTCAGCCGTGTCTGCCTCCCATTCCCCGTAGTCCCTCAAAGCATTTCTTTGAAGGCCACCCTTCCCCCCGGTACAGGACAATATCCAGTCCCCTCCCCCCCCCCCCCCCAGCTACTTTTTTGAGACCCGGAGCTACACCAACCTGTAACCTACCCCCACCTTTTAGGTTTGAATAAAAACAGTAACAAATACTTAGAAGAGTGGGTTTATTTGTACACATTATTGAAAAGCTCATACGGTGCACCTGATGCGTCCTGGAAGTTAACTAGGGGAGGGCATCATTGAAATGCTCCCTGAGTGCCTCCCTTATGCGAGCAGCTTCTCCTTGTGCCACCCTAATACTCCTAGTGGCTGGCTGCTCGTATGCTTCCTCGAGGCGCTGTGCCTCCGTAGCCCACGTAGGGGAAAACTTTTCTCCCCTACTTTCACAAATGTTATGGAGGACACAGCACAACTCAATCACAGCAGGGATGTTGTCCTCCGCCAAGTCCAGCCTCCCATACAAACATCACCAGCGCCCTTTTAAACGACCAAAGGCACACTCCACAGTCATTCTGCAGTGGCTCCATTGGTAATTGAACCGCTCCTTGCTGCGATCCAGATTCCCGGTGTACGGCTTCATGAGCCATGGCATCAGTGGGTATGCTGGGTCTCCGAGGATGACTATGGGCATCTCCACCTCCCCCACTGTAATTTTTTGATCAGGGAAAAAGGTACCCCCTTGCAGCTTCCGGTACAGACCAGTGTTCCTGAAAATGTGGGCATCATGCACCTTTCCCGACCACCCAGCATTGATGTCCGTGAAATGACCCTTGTGATCCACGAGTGCTTGCAGCACCATGGAGAAGTAGCCCTTCCTGTGTATATACTCGGTCTCAAGATGGTCTGGAGCCAAAATTGGGATGTGTGTGCCGTCTATTGCTCCCCCGCAGTTAGGGAATCCCATGGCAGCAAAGCCGTCCACAATCTCACGAACATTGCCCAATGTCACCATCCTCCGTAGCAGAACGTGATTGATGGCTTGGCACACTTGTGAGAGGGCTAATCTGACGGTGGCCCTCCCGACTCCAAACTGGTTTGCAACCGACCGGTAGCAGTCAGGAGTTGCCATCTTCCAGACAGCAATCGCAACACGCTTCTCCATGGTTAGGGCTGACCTCATGTTGGTGTCTTTCCATCGCAGGGCAGGGGCCAACTCTGAAAACAGTTCCAGAAAGGTTGCTTTCCGCATTCACAAGTTCTGTACCCACTGCTCGTCATCCCACAGCTGCATAACAATGCGATCCCACCACTCGGTGCTCGTCTCTCTCGACCAGAAACGGCGTTGCACCGTGTGCAGATGATCGGTGAAGGAGCTGAGCAACGCGGTGCTGTTGCTCTGCATGGCATCGATCAGCCCCTGCTCCTCGGTGTCCTCGTCTGACTCGGAGCTCATTGCATACTGAGCAACAAGCCAAGATGTATTCAGAATGTTGAAGGCGACAGTGGAGATCAGAGCAGGATCCATGCTGTCGCTGTTGTGTTTGCTTGCAAGTGGTGCGGTGCATCACTGCACTGTTGAAAATAGGCGCGAGTTCCTATTGGAAACGAGGAAGACGCTAGGGGAACACAAAGCACCACGGGAAACTGAGAGTTTACCCATGGCGCTTTGCGTTCCTTTCCTTCATCCCATGATTCATAGCGCCGATTCAGGGAAAATGGAACGGTGAAATAGGTGCCCAGAAGTCATTGCGCTCAACCGCGATAATGCAAGGAATTTTGTTGCGTTGCAAGGAGTGACGTGTGTACGCATTATCCCGCAATAAAGGTCACGTGACTTTTATAATGCGATTGCCATGTTGCACTTTAATCTGATCGTGTATACATAGCCTAAGTTGATTAACAGGTGGAATTGGTCCATTGCTGCTCTGCAGACATAGAATCAGGTCTAAGATGTCTTCTCTTTCGCATTCAGATTCCTAGTACTTTATATTTTTAGGGTTTCTTCACTCCCCAAAATTTCTTTCCTTCCCATTGACTTTAACTAGAATTTGGATAAGCTTACTAGTTTGAATTTATCAAGATGGATTCTAGGACTATATAATATAGCCCTAATACATATTTGTGATTCCTATTGATGTTATCAGGAAATGCTCCTTAAGACCTGATGAGAAGTTTACATTCTTAAGCATTCTCCGTTCTGTAGTTACTACAACTATTTAGACATAATGTATGATTCCTTCAGAGGCCAAACACACTGATCTATCAGATGAATTGCTTCACCAGTTTTTAAATTCTTATTCTCTTTGTACATCTCATTCTGTCATATTATAGTGCTTTTACCTCCTGAATTCTTTCTCTGCTCTTTTTTCTGCATGCCACTTACCATTATAGCTACTAAAAGAAGTTCACAAAATTGGTGTAATTACTGTTTGCAGTCTGAGCTAGTTAACCCTAATTGGCCTTTAATTCTCATCCATGATTCTGGTTTATGAGACATTTCCTAGCAATGAGTTGTGCAGCATATATGGAAATTTAAGAGGCCTCTTCTTTATATCATAAATCATTCTAGACACATAGAATGTAAAATATAGTTTGAACAGGAAATTATATTTTTTAAGAAAGAATTTATAGAATTGGGTTAGAGTTAGGGTTTGAGCAGCAGAGCAGCAGAGTGAAGGCAGAAGACCAAAGAGGACAGGATTGTTCTGGAGGCTGCTTAATGCGCAATAAAACTTTGTCACCATACATACTCACTCTACTGTGCAACAGCCATTGCGCAATGATCGCTATTCCTCTCATCCAGGTGGTTTTATCATTGCACAGTAACAGGACTGTTGTGGCGCAACAAGGAGCATCTGTGTGTGTATGCTTCCCTTGTCATCACGCGATAACAACCGTAGTGTGTACAAGGTCTAAGTTAATTGCAAAAGGTCATGCAACTGTTCTGGGAAAGGGTAAGGAACTAAATCCCTTTATCACAGTGCCCTGCTAGAAACCACTGAACATCCTTCCATTCTCCAGCTACACAAAACACTGTGGGAACTAAGAATATACCTCTGTCCCCTTTTTGCTTCTTTTGAGATGGCTGGCACAGCTAGAGGAACTACTCCAGACAACTTCTTATGTTATTGCTTGAAGGAAGGAATGCAAGAACAAGAAAAGTCCCATGCCCTCTGATTAGTTGCTGACCTCCTTCCTTGTTTCAGATACTCAATGCCAGGCCTATGATTATTCAATTTCGTATATTTAGGGCATTCTTCATCCAAGCAACTTGTTTTCTCTCATCTTATGCTAACACTGGCAAATATGATAGTATGAAACATACTCAGGGGAATTACACCAACATCTCATTTTTCAGAGCCTAAGCTTTCATAATATGAAAATATTTCATTATCAATATGATGTTGTTTTAATGATTGTTATTCTTTTTACATTCTCATTATACATTACTTAATTCTCAGCATTGAGTAAGTGATCCTGAATCTAACTACAGCTTTCTTCTCAGTTCCCTGATGTGAAAGTACTGAAGCTTCCTGCAACTGCCTTAGCACTTTCTAGAAGGTGTTGATTACTCCTCCGGAACTGAATGGAAGTTCCTTGGGAGCAAACAGGAGGTGCTTAGCACTTTGCAAGACCAGCCCATTGCTGCTGTATGGTAAGCACAAATTATATTATACTGTTCTTTTGGCAGGGGACCCTTTCCTATATGGCCAGTCTTCCTGGCTGCAGGAGCAGCTGCCATTCTGGAAGTTAGATTTGAAGCAGCCTGTTACACAGCAGACACAAACTGTGCTCTTGTTGGGACTTGACACGTGTTGTCTTGTTTTATCATTTTCTTTAATCTAAACATTTAGTCATACAATTGGAAAGCACATGTGTGCTTCCTTCAGTGAAGCAATCAGAGGAGTATTATTTCTTCTGCTCTGTATAAGTACTTATATTGTGTGTATCACTTTAGTATCTGAGCATCTTCTAGTAGTGCACTGAGCAACATGACTAACACCTGGCACATAATGTTCTTTATCTCATCCATTCCCCAGGGAGAAGTGTGGGCAGTGGGGTGTTTTGTTTTTGTAGTGTTTTTTGTTTAATATTTCTGTTTCTATGTATTTATGTTAGCGAAGACAACACCAAAGAAATGTGCCTTGCATTTAGAGTGGAAGAGGGTGAAGTTTGTGATGGTCCCATCTTGGACCAGTCCATGAGAAAGTTCTGTTTTCCTATGGATAATCTTCAGTCCTAGGTCATATCTACATTACAAAGTTCATTTGATTGAAGTGACATCAGTATACAGCCACTGCTGTAATTAAACTGTGGTTCCATGTCCACACTGTGATCCTTGTGTTGGTGGAGCACATCCAAAGTAGCAGCTCTTGCACCAGCACAGAGAGTAGGGTACCATGGATACCTATCCTATGCAACTGCTCACAGAGTGTTTGGGAAGGGATTGCAATGCATCATTGAGGACATGTTCAGTGTCACATGAAGTATTTTCCTAATCCTAACATTCATTGGGTGTCCTTCTAGTTTCCAGTTGCTTTTCAACTGCTGTGATAACCTGTGAGCCAGCCATTTGTGTTAGAAGGTGTGGATCCTGTACTGCTCTTCAATACTGTGCTATACATTATGAGCACAGGGTTAGATGAGGAGCGTGAGGGGGGAGCTAGTCATCACTGTCCTCATCCCAGTCCCCTCTTAGTAGGTGCAGCATGTCTGTGGTGCTGCACCAGAGACAAATATTTGCCTCTCTTGCTTTCTGCTATGCCTGCCGCAGCTTTTTATGTTTTACACAGCACTGCTGTATGTTCCTATCATAGTCCCTTCCCCCTCCAAGCCCCGAGCAAGTTCCTGCAGCTGGATTGGAGTTGTGACTGCGCAGTCTTCTCTCTCCGCAGCCCCAGGAGATCCACCACCTTCCATGGATTTCAGGCAGGAGCACATTTGCTGTGTGGAGATGGCCTGCTCAGCTGAGCAGTTGCTATGTGAGCTCTCCACACTGAACAAGCAGAAAGAGCAAGTTCAAACCTTCCTGGGGCTTCAAGGTGGGAGGAGTGTTCACTTGTAAACCTGGCAGTAGAGAAAGGGAGTTCAGAACTGTGACGGAGCAGTCATGGTGGATATTGGGAGGGATACCTCCCGGAGACCGCTTAGGGCAACATATGCAACACAATGTTTACACTGCCACTGCATCACTCTGTTTTGTCCTAAAATGTATGCCTGTCATTAAGGTGGTTTTATCATGTTGGCATTGCAGGAGAGTTAAAGTGACAGAAGGAACATTGTGTAAACTTTCATAATTAGATTGACATAAGCTGCCTTTTATGTTGACAAAACTGTGTAGTATAGACATGGCCTTAGTGTAGCATTCCAGGGTGCTGGAGGAGCAGAGTCATCAGCTATGTTTTCATCCTGGAACTTTATTTGATCTTTTTTATTTTAGTTTCCATTCTACATCTAGGCCTGAATCCAGATTGCATCAGGTCAAGAGCATTAACTTCAATTAAATGAGCCTGTAATGATCTTTGTGCAGCTTCTATATGAGCTTGCTCATGAATGGGGTGTTTGACACAGAAAGGTAGATGGTTAGAACAGATGTAGCCAAGATGAGTTTCTTCAGTGTTGGTCAGGCTATTGCATGTTTGAAGTAGAAAGGTGAGATTTCTTCTTGGAATGAAGTACTGGCTCTTTTAGTCAGGAGTCAGTCCCAGTTCATTTGTATCAGAGGAGAGAAAAGAACATGGATACATAGACAGAGCTCACTGGAATTTAATGTGAAATTCCAAAAAAAAATGTTTCATTTCTTCATATGGCCCACACTCAAACAGCATTGTAGTGTAAGTAAAGGTCTTTACCACTACTAATGTGCACATTATTAATGGTGCAGTTTGGAGGATGAATTTGAAAATAGATATCAATACCATGTTACATTTCTTGCTAAGTATGAAGCTGTATGTTATTACATCTTTCACAGACACCTCTGACTATAAAATCTTTTTATCTTCAGCTGTAATTCCAATGTTTATTTCTCCCCAGAGGATCTCACCATTTGTCTAAGGTAGTGCGTATTTTTACATTACATCTAATTCTTAACCTTCATGGCTACATGTAATTTTGCCCTATCTTGTGACCAATTTTGCTGTTAAGCAATGAACATTGTACCCACATTTGTTACAGTCAGCTTGGGCTCAGTTTCTTTTCAGAAAAATAGATGTATAGAAGTATTCTTTAACTGAGGCTACCACCTCTCTGATTGAGAAGTCTGACAGTTTTATATACAAAATCAAAATGAACCATTGATATCAAGAGTTATTGCCAGAGGAAGGATCACAGGATTTGATCCATTCTTACTTGGAGAATGTTTTTTGTTATCAGCAAACATATAGAAAGTAGAACTAAAAATAAATAAAAATATCATCCTGTGGCACTCTGTCTTAAAGCAGCACCCTGGAACTCACCATTATCATGCAATTATGATATGTTTTGTAAAGAGTATGCCTTGTGAGGGATCATTTAAAAAGTCTTGATCTGATGAACATTAATATCCTGTTAAATTTTATGTACTACCATTGTATGTGAAGTTATGCAGTCTTGCTATGTCTGTTATTGAAACATGTTGAGAGATTGAGAGGAACACCCACACCGAGTCTTTCAGTATAACAGTGGAGTAGCCAGCCAGTGTTAATGGCTCACCAACACCAATCAAGGAAAGAATCCACTATCTCAGGGCTGGTCTTCACTGACAGAGGCAAATTCACCACTGTCAGTTCAAAGTTCCTGATCGATTGCTAAGGTCTGTGAAGACCCGCTCAGCTGATCAGGGAGTCCAATCTGGCAACACCACCTCGGCGACTGGGTAGCACTGGTTTGAAGGGAGGCCCCCTCCCTTCGAATCAATGAAGTGTGTGTGCAGAGAGTAGAGAAGCCGCACGTAGATACACAAGTTATTTTAGGTAACTTGCATATCTACTTTTGACTACCACCAAAAAGGGCAGGCAGTGTAGACCTGCCCTCAGAAACTGTATGCTATGAAGACTTCTCAGAGAGGGCCATATGGATGTCTATGTAAGTGTAGTACCTGCCAAAGGTTTATGGATTGACACAGCATCACTGTCTGAGAGGGAACCTAGGTTGATGAGACAGAGGGCTCAGGGGTTCCACAATCCAGGCTGCACCCTGGGAAAACTAGTCACACTGCCACATTTGAGACTACAAAAATCCAAGATATTATTTTGGGGGAGGGTGACAGGGGAGAGGAGGTAATGTAAGGGTTATAGTCACATTGCACATTACTTTTCTACATTTCAAATATTTTATCAGTGTATGAATTATTTCTTGATTTCAAGTGGTTTGCATACTATAGGTCCAACTGATCATTATATTTTGCCAAATAATTGGCCATATAAGTGTGAACCACATGCATTCCATGTTCCATATAGTATCATAAGGTGACAGTTTTATAATAATTAATATACTGTCAAATTGGAAAAAAATATTTTGCAAATACAACATCTTGGCCCCGCAAATCTCTAAACAGTTGTGTATTCAGTACTGAGTCAATTGGTTTCACTGAAAGCAGTGGGTGGAGGTAATGGAGCTAGTTTCGTAAGTATGGGGTACTTGCAAGATTGAGGGTTTCAGGACTGGGTCCATGTGTTCCTACAATCTTTGGAAGAATATAATCATTTGGGAGAAGACAATAAAAAAAGGCCAGTTAACAGTGTACTGCATCATCTTAGCTGCTTGCATATAGTTAGATGAACATGCCTGATCTGCTTACTGACCAAAGCCATGCTGCTCTGAAAGAAGTGGTATGTACCTATCTACTATGATCTGCTGTAGCATGCATATAATTTAGCACAGGCAGGGTAAGTAGTCTGCATAATACTCAGCATATCTAAGCAACCTGGTGCAAAAATGTTATATATTAAGCCTTATTTTAAGCAGGCAAGTAATTCACATTCTATGTCATGCCTTATACATAGTGATAATCTATTTAAGTGATAGCAGTATGGAATGAAAGCATCTTCACTGTTCCACCAAACCCACTGTAGACTGACAATACAACATCTTTATGATTTTAGTAGACTACAGGTTATCTCACAAATATTCCAAAATGTGATATACATTTTTTGCAAAGGAGTTGAGAATTGAATGCATTCAGCAAACTATGACTGTTCTCAGAGTGATTCCATAATCTCAAAATCAGATATTTTGATGAAATTTACACAACTGATTTAATAAGATTCCAAATTGAAACATCTCTAGTTAACATTGCCTCTCCTCCTTACTTAGACCATATTGTAAGTGCTAAAGGATAAATCCTGCCCCCATCCATAAGTACTGATTATTATGGATGAGTCTTGATGTCATATACCAGGGAAGTTTAAAACATTTTAAGGTGCGTGCTACTAGGTCAGAAGACGGGCTTTATTAATTATAGCAATGACAGCTTAAAATATACACTGAAAGCAAATTGTGTATTTATGGAATATGTACATGGCTGCATGCAATAAAGCTAATACATATTTTAAAATGTTTTTAATATATATTTTTCAAGTCACATTGTGAAAACTGTGATAGCTGATGACAAATAGCTTTGAAAACATTTCAAATGTTTATCCTATCAGTGATGTTAGGCAGTGCAACACAGTCTTTTCATGTATTCATTTACTATCTTCCTTCTTTATTTTCAATACCTACAGGGACCTTAGAATCAAACACCATTTAGTATTTTATCACTTGGATTCAGAAGTCCCAATTGATGCAGTCACTGACTTGAAACACCTTCCCATATAAACACAGACAAGTTAACACCATTTCAGGAAATGTGTTTCTCATGAGCAGTGGATAACATTAATTTCTTACTTCTTTTCATTTAATGAAAGAGGTTAATGACTAAGGGTCATTAGTATAAACAATCTCTCCAAAGGCTTTTTTAAAGATTCCTTTTTAAATGTATGTTCCTCATAGTTCTTTCTCCTTTTACAGCAGGGAAAATCTCACATTATAAACCTATCCCTAGTTTTACTGAGCTATAAAAATCTTTGCACACATATCACAGAAACACAAAGCTATGAATGGCTTTATCAGACTGGTTAATCTATAACGTTATAGTTTATTATATAATAAGGAGGAAAGAGGAAATGTTACACTCTTGACATTTACATCTGAAAACTGGACAGGGGCAATAATGCCTATAGGCCAAGCTAATAGGCATAATCTGTAGGGTAACATTTATGGTTTACACTGTTGCACATAAAAATGAAGAAATGTTAGAAGGTTAAGTGAAATTTAGATCTTACTAAGGTCAATGGGAGTTTTTCCATTTACTTTAATAGGGCAGGATTTCCCTTGTGTCAGAAGTTCTAGGATACTGTAGCCGTATGTTAGTAACAGTTGGTTTAAACAGATTGGCTATGTCTACATTTGCAAGTTAGGTTGACGTAAAGAGGCTTAAGTCAGCCTAACTTAGTCCCTGTCCACACCAGGTTTTCATTAAGTTGACCTAAGGGCGTCCTTAAGTTGACTTAATAACCACTGCCTGTTAGGTCGCCCTAACGCTTAAGTCGATTTTATTAGGCATGGGTGGGTGGGGGAGGTGAGGGTGCCTGGTAGCAGGTCCACCAACCAACCGTTACTCTGTGAAGAAGTGATCCTTCAGAGCCTCCCAGATGAGGACCGCTCGCCGCTGGGGTTGCTGTGTCTGGGGCATGGCATTGGGCTGCTCAAACTGGCCAGCGAGGCCGTGGGCTTCGGCCTCCCAGAAGTAAGGGACCCTTTCCCCATAAAGTTCACAACGATTTTGGAGCACACAGCAGGCACTGACGACCTCCAGGATGGTATGCTCGGCAAGATGTAGGTGAGTCAGGAGGGCCCTCCAGCGTGCTTTGAGTTGTCCTAAGGCACGTTGGACATACAGGTGGCACCTGTTCAGTTATCGATTGAACAGCTCCCTGCTGGCATCGATGTTTAAAGTGTAGGCAGGGCAGCAAGGGGTAGGTGGCATCTCCCACAATCAGGATGGGCACCTGCTTGTCCCTGAAGGTGATGTTGTGGGGTGATGGGGGAAGAAGGTCCCCTATGGTATGTACAGGCCATATGGTAGTACAGGCCAGAGTTCCTGAGCACACAGGCATCTTGCACCTTCCCCGGCCAGCCCACATAAATGTTTGTAAAGATCCCTCTGTGGTCCACGAGGGCCTACAGGACCACAGAGTTGTAGCTCTTGTAGTTCTAGTACTCCCTGTCCCGATGGTCTGGGGCTCAGATAGACATGTGGGTTCCGTCCACAATGCCCCGACAGTTCAGGAAACCAAGTGCAGCGAGGCCATTGATGGTGTCCTGCAGGTTGTCCAGGGTGACGAGGTGGGCTAGCAGGACCAGGTTGATAGCCCTGCTGACCTGCAGGAAGGCGGCCCCCATGGTGGCCTTGCTGATCCCAAACTGGTGGGCAATGGAGCAGAAGGAATCTGGGGTTGCCATCTTCCAGACTGTGATGGCCACTCGCTTGTTGACAGGCAGGGCGGGTCAGAAGTGAGTGTCCGTGCACTGCAGGACCAGGGTGAGCTCGCGGACCAGCTCCAGGAAGGTCTGCTTGCTCATCCTGAAGTTCTGGATCCACTGCTCATCGTCCCAGATGGTGAGGATGACGCAATCCCACCAGTCGCTGCTGGTTTCCCGTGCCCAGAGGCAACAGAACACGGAGGGCACTGTCAGCAGGGCGGCTTGCAGGCTCAGCATGGTGGTGGTGCTGATGTCTGCCTCTGTGCTGTGGGGGTCCAGGTAGAGCGCCCTCCAGCTGAGCAGAGCACTGGGCACTGCATAGGATCTCCCTAGCAAGTTGCATCACCGGAGTACGGTCCATGGCCACCTCGTACTGCATGTTGCCAGGCACAATGGAAGGTGCTGAGCTCACTTCTTTTATTGGGATTGGCTGGGGGATTGGGGCCTTCTCCGGTGCCATGTTGGCACACTTCCCATGATGCATCCCTCCTAAGTTGACCTAGTAAAAGCCTGCATGGACATGCTAGGTCGACTTAGGCTTCTAGTATGGATGCGCTAAGTCAATTTAGGTCAACCTAACTAAGTCGACTTAGTGTTTTTAGGTGAAGACATAGCCATTGATTACTAATTGTTGGTTACTTTGGGTATCTTACCACACTCCTTGTGCACCTAAAGTGCCTACTCCAATGAATGAAAGATTAGATACTTATGTGACAAATCATAAGGAAAATCTTACAGAATTTTAGAGAACTCAAGCCTTCTTCTAGATTTTTAACTCCAATTTAGAGATTAGCAGTCATGCTATAGCATTCGACATATAGTTTTACAGGTAGCTTCAAGTGTTTATTGAAAGGCTGTCATTCGTTTACATCTGTATGTTTTCAAAGTAATTTTGATAGAACCTAGCTGAGTTCATCCCTAGTAAATTAAAGGGAACTTATCCATAAAGGAAAATGAAACAGATACGTGAAAAGGCAAGTAAGTAAACTGAATTCATCACAGGGATAAACTTGTAGGAAATTTATTTTAAAAAAAATTTAAAAATTAAAAAAAGAGCATTAACATTATTTACTTCCAAATTTTAATGAACAATGCCACTGAAGAACCTACTGGGTTTTTCTGGCACAAAATGTAACATTCTATGAAACCATTACAAAAGGGTCTCACATACGGGTGCTGGCAAGGCTTGGGTCATATTTCTGTTCAGACACTAACGCTAATAGTTATTGTCACAGTAATTATGTTTTTAAATTTTAACTATTACATGCTCCAACTTAAATAATACTGAGGAGAAAAAAAAAGCTCTACCCTGCATTTACAAGCCAACCAATATCATTAAAATACAGCAACATAGGTAGAGCAAGACAACAGAGTCTTGTGGCACTTTTAAAGACTAACAGATTTATTAATCGCATAGGTAGAGCAGACAGTCTTTTGCCTAAACACTTTGTTTCTTTCCAGGCTGGTGTGTATTAAAGTTAAGTGCGCAGAAGTAATGGAAAGGAAAATAAAGGACAAGATAAAAAGTTATTCTCTTCAATTATGACATATCATATAACATAGGCCTCATCATACATTTTTTGCACTCCCAAGATGCCCATTGATTTCTGCAAGGAATGCAGGATTAAGCAGCCTCAGGGCCCCAGATTGCCCACCATCACACACCCCCACACCTGGGGCCCTGGCCCCCACAATAGTGGCCTGTGGGTCAGCCTTTGGTGGGGGGATGCCTGGGGCCAGAGAGCACTCCCATCCTGGCCCCGGTGTGGCTCTCTAAGGCCACATCAAAGGTTGCACCACACGCCAGCTGGTTACACCCTCAGAGTGGGGTGAACACACACTGGCCTGGCCCACCCTTTTATTCTGGGGCCTGGGGCTTCAGACCCTATAGCACCTGCATGGATCTGGCGCTGTGCATGTGCATATGTGAAGTATAAAACATTCTTAAACAATCTTCACAATCTACAATAACTGAAGAATGCCATGTACAAATAAATAAAACTGACTGATTTTTTGTCTAAACAGTCCAAAATATATTTACAATAATTCTCTAATGAACAGCACTGTCAATCAAGTAATGCACAAATACATCTGTCAAGCTATCTTGGTTAGAAGGAGTTTATGTCAAGGTACTTCCTTGAAAAGAAAAAGAAATAGACGTTTCCAATGATAGTATCTCTCTTCTACTGATTTTTTCTATGTGAATTGTTTACATATATCTTCTGTATTCCTCAATTTACTGACTATACTATGTATATGTAACCTTTTCCCCTAGAAAGAAGTTAGCAATATTACCACTTTGCCTTAGCATAAGAATGTATCACCCTGCTTTTAGAAAAGAAACATTATTTCACATTATCTCACTATCTTGTTAGCTTGCTATTGTTATGTTATAACTTTTGCTAAAACTGTTCTTTGTTAACTTGCTCCATTTCAAGATTTGTGCATGAATGAGGAATTTGTGCACGTAAAAACATCTGATAAGGGCAAAATATACTGTAACTCCCTGATACCAGTCTGGTCCAGTGATGAATCAAAGAGCAGATTGACAGCCTTGGAGCCAAGGCAAGCACCCCTCGGGGAAAACATCCTGAGATGATGAAATTGCTTTAAAATCTGAGACACAACTCCTGGAACCACCTACTGCAAAGGTCATTATCGACTGGTTGATTATGCTTACATGTCTCAGGAAGCAGCAGTGATGGGAGCTATCGGGAGCTTAACATTTGTGAATAACTAAACAATGACAGTGCAAAACCTATACAGTTACATGTAAAGGATTTATTATAAAATGGGGATGCTGTTGCCAATGAACTCTGGGTTCATCCTGCTTCAGCCTTGGAGCCTCGGAATTGCGACCGACTGGAACCCGACTCCACTTCTCACAGCTGGTCCAACTGGCCCTTGGACTAGGGTTAGCTATGGACTGTTAACTATAACATCATAGCGGGACTGTATGTATGTGCGTGTGCGTGTGCATGCTTAATATCTTGTAGCTTCAATAAACACAGCACATTGTGTTTTCCCCTGAAAAAAATCTCAAGTGCTTCTTTGCACAACTCTATGACTTCAATGTTTATCTTGTACTTTGGAGTTTCAAAACCGCACATGAAGAAGCACTGAACTGCAGATTTACAGCCAGTAGTTCAAGCTCTTTTGTGGAGTATTGTGTACTTAAAAATTCAATAGCATGCCAGGGTCATTTTTGGTAGCAGGGAGAACAAGTAAAAGCTATTTACCTTCTCTTTCTTCAAGCAGTAGATGTGAGAGGGCTCCCTTCCATCATGTACATTGATTAATGCCTATAACAGCTACTTTGCACTCCACTAAACAGTAGTTGCTGACATTAAAGATAGTTGAATGGTTTCAAGAATCCTAAGTATATGATTTGCAATGAAGTTGAAATTATCACTGATAAGTATATATTGACTGTGGCAGTCGCTTGTCAGTTTCGCAGAGTGATGGTTTGGGGAATACTTTCACCTCTTGCTCATGAGGTTGAGCTGGGATCCAAGCATGGTTACCATACCTTAAAGTTAAGTGAAAGGGCAGCTAACCTGAAAGATGAACATTTGGGGATACTAGAACCCCAGCCAGCCATAGGATGGTTGTATGTACATTCTGGTGATTTTCAGACCCTACTGCTAAACAGCATTTTACAAACATCAGCTAATTGTCATAACTGCACAGTAGGAGCTAAATATCATTAATGACATTCTACAGAATGGAAAATTAAGACAGGGTTAGCAGACTTGACTGTGGCCATAGGACAGAGTCATAATGAGACCATAAGAGTTCCTTGATCTCATGAGGGCTTGTCTACACTGAGCTTTAGAAGGGCATAAGATTTCATTCATGCTGGTTTGACATGCACTAGCTAGCCCATGTGGAATATGAAAGTATGCTAGTGTAAACTAAAACACTGCAGACAAACTAAAACACAGTTTTGTGGTCTACACATTTTCCTCTTATACTATTGAGATGCTCATTGTTATTGTAAAATTTCTTTGGCCATAAGCTTTTGTGAGCTGCATCTGACAAAGTGTGTTGCAGCCCATGAAAGCTTATGCCTGAAGAAATTTGTTAGTCTTTAAGGTGCCACAGGACTTCTGTTGTTTTTGTTCATTTAGTATAGACATAAGCATAGAATTTGTGATTGCTTAAAAGAAGCAGTCAGTCCTTGAATTTTAATGTTGGTTAATATCAAAATTCAATTAATATCAACACAGTTAATGTTAAAATGTAGGAATTCTGTCCAAGCAGCAATGTAATTAATAATCCAGCAATCATAGAATTATGGGAGAACAAGAGAAGAAAGACTTACTGTGTGGGTCTCTTTCTCTGCATCATAGTATGATGAATTTAGTTAACCCTACACAAGCCCAAATGGATAAGTGTCTTTTCTAGACTTGAATGTCCACAAGGATAGTGAAACCACACCTTCCTCTGACAGTCTTCGCTATTGCCAAACTTGTTAGCTTTATTTAATCTATTTTTTCCAGCTGCAGATCAAGTGTATTACTATTTGTTGTTCTCTGTCTGACTGTAAAGTAATTGATGCTAGTTACATCACTTAAAAGTATTTGTAGAGAGTTATCATGCTTCCATTCATTTTGCCAGACTGAACATGCTAGTTCTATTAACCGTTCCTTATAGGTCTTAGTTTTTAAGTGTTTAATGATTTTTGTTGTTCTTTTCGGAACTCTCTCTATTTTGTCAGTACCAATTAAAAATGTGGTAGTCAAAACTGAAAGTGCTATTACAAATGAAACCTAAATTACGGCATATATAGTGGAATTCCCTAATTTATTTTACATACAACAACAACTGGGCAAATAATTTTTAAGAGCTAATGTATTAAGTTAATTTAACACCGTTTCTGTTCATAATGTATCCACTAACAACCTTTTATTATATATTGTTCCCACTCTTGGTTCATTTCCCTTTTGTTGATGAATAATAATATCGAAGGCTATGTCTACACTAGAAAAGTTAAGTCGACTTTAAGTTAACCTTATTACGTCTATTTAACAAAGTCGACTTAACTTTTGTAGTGTAGACATAGCCCCTTGTCAACCTTATTAAATCAACTTAATGCTTTAAGTTGACTTAAGGTCGATTTAAGCTCTAATCCCCGTCCACACTGGCTTTAAGTCAATTTAAGGCTTAAATCGACTTAAAACTAGGTGTTAAGTCAATTTAAGCTTACCTTAAGACGACTTAAGGAAATGCTTAAGTCAACTTAATAAAAGCCCAGTGTGGACATAGCTTTGTTTAGGTCAACTTAAGCCTCCTTAAGTCAACATAAGTTGCCAGTGTAGATGCACCCTAAGACAGTTTCTATTCTAGGTGACATCTAATTTGAGTCAGGCATTGTTTTATGAATTCCATTCACAATGCCCCTTTGGCTGTTTCTAATCTATCAGGAATATGGGCAATCACAATAGCCTGAGTACAGTAAATCCCAACATGGTACCTCTGGTTCAAATTTAGGCCTGCAGTTGACCACATGACTCAGGCCTCTGTTTTATTTAGTAGTTATACAAGTGATTTTTCCACCTTTATTCTGTGTGTTGTGTATCTGTCAACTTTTGCACTACTGATTTTACTTCATTTAACTGATTTTTAAAACATTGGGAAAATCTGACTATTTCCTTGTGCTTCTTGGCTATACTCTGCTTATCTTATATTTTAATTGATTAGAGCTCTCCTTTTCTGAATTCCCACAAGATACTCAACTTTGTTTACCTCTCTTCTCTGTGAAGGAAGCTATTAAGAAAAGTATAATGTTAAATCAAACAAATACAATAAAGAACAGTAATAATTCTATTTACATAAATGACAGCTTAATTTTATTAGTCAGTTTTTGGATATCTAAATGCCCATGTCTGGAAGCAGAACAGGCCTTTGTGTATCTAGAAAATCAGTAATTGTACATGCAAATTAGAACACTGGTCATCTACCTTTTAAGCATTTAGTTCTTAGCATCCAGTGATTCTAAAAAAAGATTAATCACATCTCGAGGTAGAAGATTAACAATAGACTGTAATTTTGTATGTCAGAAGGTCAGCCTAAGCATCAAATCAACCTTCCACTTGACTGTTAACCATAAGCATTCTAGTAAAAGTGACAGCAGATAATATAGCTGTCCAGTAGAGTAGATCCTCTGAATTGTTGCTTTTCTCTTCTTGTCAAGTGTCAGTACCAAGTTTCTTTAAATCTGTGTAAAAATCCACAAGATTGTCTTGAATTTGTGGTCTTGCCTCTAGCTTTTATTCTTGGAACTGTAATTGCCTTCTAAACTTACATCAATCTATTTCCATGGCATACATAATCTGTGTGAAAACAGTTCAAGAAATCCATACAGGTCTGATTGGGAAGATTAATTCATTGGGGAATTAATAATACACGACAAGCACTAATAAGAAAGGTCAAAAGCAATCAATGTTGGTGAATTGCATCTGTGCCTCAGATCCCTGCTCCCTGGTGAGCATTTCTTACCTCTATTCAGAATCACGTGTTTATAAAAAAAATATAAATAAATAAATAAATCACAGTGTTGATGCAGAGATCCAGTAATATATTTCACAGAAATCTGTTCAATGTAATGAAAGCATTAGCATTCAAACAAAATAAAGGAGAATAAATTTTAGTTCTTCTTCACCAAAGAAATGCAAACAAATTTTGTAGTACTGAATAATTGTACAGTTAGGTTCAGTAGACCATCTCCTGGGATGTTTATGTGACAGGATCTCTCTATTGGCTAAGTTCTGCCTTTAGGTACCCATACAACAGCCTTTGAAATTAATACGAGCAACAGATGTACAAATTATAGCCTTTTGTACCATATCACAATTTATCCAAGCAATGATTCAAGGTACTACATAATATATTAAGGGCCACAGTATAGTTTTATCAGTTGTTTCTTAGCCTGAGCTATTCCCAATAGAACAAGAAGTGTTCAGAAGCTTGAATCAGGGAGAGAAGTGGAAGAGATTTATTGTTTCAGAAAGATTTTTACTCTTGATTAACAAGCTGATTCTGTTCTTGCACTAAAGGGGCATGCACGTAACTCTGACTTTTACTGCAGGTTGCTGAGAGAATTAATAAAAACACCATGCAGACTAAATCTGCTATACTAATGTACCATAAATCAGGTTCTGATTTTGGCAATGGTGTTCCCCAAGGACAGTGAGCCTGCTTACCCTCTCCCTTTCACTACTTTTATACCAGGATAACTCAGTTACTTCGGGTGCACACTGAAGGAAAGAGGAAAATTAACCCTCGCTTTATTTCAGTAAATTTAAGAAAACAGATTCAGGAAGCAGCAAAAGCAGAATAGGAATCTTCAGCTAAATCGAATGACAAAATAACTAATGAAAGGATAGCTACAAGATATCCAGTTAGAGTGAAAGCCATTTCAGGACTGATTGGTCAAAGAGTTTTGCGATACTGCCAGACCAGTTGCCAGCTCATGCCAAGGACCCTAGGCCTCAACTGAACTCTGATAAATGTATAGCTGGGGAAAAAAAAAAAAAACAAAACAAAAAAAACAAACAAAAAAAAAAAAACCATCTGACTCACCAGTGTGATAGTGTTGTTTAAATAGGTATTAGATTTATAAAAGTGTGCTTAGATTTTATTAAGTCCTTTTGAGTTCCTGATGCATTAACACATATCCCATGTAGTATTTAAGTATTTGCTCTGAGACTGTAAGGTCCAACCATCAGGAGCGAAGCATTTCAAAAAATGTCTGTTCCTGCCAGAAATATTACAAAAATTGGTCAGATGACTGGATGAAGGAAGTATTTCTACCCTTACCAAAGAAAGGAGACAGAATAGAATAATAATCATATTTCCCAGATACTGCACATGAGCAAAGTTCAATTCTGCATAATTCAGGATTGCATGAAGCAAATGGCACAAGTAAAAATACCACCACAAAAAGTCAGTTTCAGTGAGGGAGGAGGCACACATGATCCAATTGTGAACATCTGTCACATCACTGAGAAAAGCAGGGAGCATAATCATCCATTGATCATTGTTTCATTGACTACTAAAGGTTGTTCAATACCCATCCAACGGAACAGTCTTTGAAGGACACTGACAGACATCGGATTTCCAAAGCATCGATTAAAACTGGTTGCAAATCTCTTGTCAACAACAGAGTATGGTGCAAATAGCAGCAGGCAACACCGACTAATTTTTCACTGGGCAGGGTATAGAATCATAGAAACTGGAATGGACCATGAGAGGTCATCAAGTCCAGCCACCTGCACTCATGGCAGGACCAAGTACCCTCTTAAACCATTCCTCACAGGTGCTTTTCTAACCTGCTTTTAAAAACTTCCAATAATGGAGATTCCACAACCTGCCTAGGCAACTTATTCCACTAGTTAATGACCCTGACAGTTAGGAATTTATTCCTAATGTCCAACCTAAACCTCTCTTGCCGTAATTTAAGCCTATTGCTTCTTATCCTATCATCAGAGGTTAAGGAGAGTAATTTTTCTCCCTCCTCCTCATGACAATCTTTTAGGTACTGGAAAACTGTTATCCTGTCCCCTCACAGTCTCCTCTTTTCCAGACTAAATAAACCCAGCTCTTTCACTCTTCCCTGAAAAGTCAAGTGTTCCAGACCTTTAATCATTCATGTTGCTCTTCTCTGAACTTTCTCAAACTTGTCCACATCTTTCCTGAAATGAGGTGCCCAGAACTGGACACAATACTCCAGTTCAGGACTAATCAGGGTGGAGTAGAGTGGAAGAATTACTCATGTCTTACTTACTGATACTTGATGCTCTTTGCTGCAGTCATGATGCAATGCAAGAATATTGGAGTCTGTTAAAACAGTTAGCAAAAAATATGGACTATCTCTGCATGAAGAAAAAAGAAAATACATTAATGTTGCAATTTGTTTTTAATTAATGATGTCAAGTGGACATCACAATTAACCCTCATGTTTGAGGCAGCAGATGAATTTGATTAACTGGACTTCTATATATTCAGCTATGGAAGCAGTTTCAAGGAAAGCAGAAGACTAGAAAGCTTGCTCAGTCATGATATCTTTCATTAAAGTTTGGGGGAAAAAACATGGCATCTCAAAGCATTTGACTGGTGAAAAGCGTATTTTTTTCCCATAGCAACTTACAGATGAGAATTGTGGGAAATCAATGCTGCTGACAAGAAGCAAATTGAAGTCCTTTTGATGTGGTGCATGAGCAGAGTTTTACCTATCTCCTAGATGGAAAAGACAAGTTATGTTAGAAATATGACTGGACAGAAGCAGACCATGCTATCAGAAATAAACTGGTGCAAATTTATGTACTTTTGTCACATCAAGTAAAGGGTTGGAAATAATCTTGAGAGTTATTATGTAGGGAATGATGGCAGGTCATCATGGAAGATACAGTCAGAAAGGAGACGGATAGATGGTGTGTGGCAGATCACTAGAAGGTTCACTGCTGAGATCCCAAAGCTAATAATGGATTAAACATTCTTCTGAAAATGTTGCTGTGATGTCATCAAAATTTAGACATGAATAAATAGATTTTACTTCCTTACTTATTGAGGACTGTGTTGAAATTGTATCTTATCACTTCAATAGGTTGTGGAGGATGGGGAGATTAGTGAGCTCTGTAGGGAAGCATGTGGGAGCAGCAACTTGTCTGTGGACTGACAGATGATAGTAATGTGGAGCAAGTTGTACTTGTACCTCTCTCTTTTCGGGAGCAGTCTGTTCTCTCTCCATTTTGGGGTTCTCGGGTGTTATTCTGAAATCATTAGAAAAAGTAGTGTTCTGTGGCAACCATCCAGCAAGAGTATGTGTTTTTATTGACCTTTTCTGTACGTATGTTGTGAACATAAAACCAACATGCTATACTTCTGTGCAAAGGGTCTGTATGTTATGTACTTCAAAACAACCACGTCTCCTGAGAGCTAGACCTCATTAAAAGTGCTATTTTGGAACAGTTGCACCCATCAGCATAATTACTCCACATCACCAAGCAGCCATACCTATGTCAGCAGGAGCTGTCCACACTGGCGTTAGGGTGGGTATAACTTGCGTCAGTCGGGAGATGGCTTTTCCACACTCATGAATGACATAAGTTATACTAAAGTAAGGGATAGTGTGCATTGTGGGTGGCTGGAGAGGGGTTGTGGTGACTGGATCTGTGACAAGTGGGTCATCATCGGGGTTCAGATCTTTAGATTGACAGCACAGATCACTACCACATGACTAAAGAAGTAAGCAGTAATAGCAGCTGACTATTATCCTATGTGGACTAGCCACAAGTGGGAGATGAGACACTATACCGGTAGGTTTTATAGCTATTTGCTGACAGCAGAGGAATGTAGAGATGGAGACTCATGATTTTGAGGTGGAGTATGCTCCTGTGTTTATAAACCCTTCCCTCCTGTTTCCCCGTCCTTCCCCCTCTTCTCTGATTCTATTAAGTTTCCCACACTTAATTCCCTCTTCCGCTCTGCTGTTATTCAATCCGCTAACTCCTGACCTTTTCTGCTCTACATTCATATCCCCTTTCCTCCCTCCACTCCTATGCACTGGCCAAAAATAAAGAAGAAAAGAAGAAAAAAAATAAATCTGTGTGCCCTGCACTTACCCTGCAGATGTAACTCCTACCTCGTGGGGCTGGGCCTGGCTCCCCATTTCAGACCACTGACTCTTGACAATCACAGGTTTAGAGGAACCTGTCACTGCATTATTTTATGAAAAGATAGGGCCTTCCCTGCCATGAAAAGACGGGGCCCCCCTCACTCTGTGCCCTTCCTTCCCCTAGTATCTCCAGGTGTGGTGTTTCATATGTGAAACTGTGTTTGCATGTGGTGGCCGAGTGGCCTAGAAAATTACAAGGCAGAAATAGATTTGGGGGAAGGATTGAGTGTTCCTCTAGCCGTAGCCATTTACCACCTATGCCCATACCACCTCTTGTCCTCCTCCTACAACACCACCTGCTTATGTTCCTCACTGCATTCAACTCAGACTGCACCCTCCCCCTCCTCCCTGTCATGTCAGCAGAACAGGGATTGAATGCACAGGAAAAGTCTCCCTGTTCTCAGTTTTTGTGCCCAATTCCACATCAGCATGGAGGACCAATTGTAGGGAAAATCCTGCTCAGCTCATGCATCCCTGGGCTGGAGAATGACAGTATAGATGAAGTTTTCAGACAATTTAAATGCTAAACTTTAGCAAGCCTCTATTATGCATGTAAAAATAAGGATTTCAGAGGCTTAAAATTTGGATCAATTTTCCACAGACATGAAAAAAAGCATTTCCCTACCATCAAGTGAAGCCACCTGCCAATTTCAAGTCCCCATTCCAAAACATGGAAGTGCTAGAGCTTCTGAACAAACTGACTTTTTTTTTTTTTTTTTTTAAAGCGCAATGTTTTTTTCTAATCTTATTCTCAGAAACATGGCTACCTTTAAAGTGACAGCTTTCACACAAAATCAGTTTAAAGCCAACATTCAGCATGGAAAATGTCAGCTTGAATAGCTTAAGACTGGTAAAGTAATAAGCAACTAAAAATAAGGTCCTATAATTTGGAAGTGGTTAACAACTTAAAATTATAGGCAAGACTATAGAACATAATATACAGAATGCATGACAGCAGGGGGGAGGTTTTATCATTTTTAAATTTAGAAATTATTCAACATAGAAAAAACTCCCTAAAATAATTATGCGTGTTCCTGTGAGTTTCATACTTGGAATTCCAGTGTTTCATACTTGGAGACCAGAAATAGTGTGATAGAAATCAAATAGTGACAAAAATCCTTAAGATCTTGCCTAGATCAGATGCAGAAAAGTCTTAAGGGACTGAAAATTTATTTTAAGCAATGGTTTTAGGAAAAGTATTTGAAACTGTAAGAGGAATTTTAAGAGTCATATTAATAAAAATACACCAAATTAAAGCATCAAGTGTAGCTACCAGCTTTGTAGATATAATTAGATCAGAAAAGGTCAAGTTTTGGAATGGCCAAAAATGTCTGCACAGAGAGAGATGGTTCTATTAGATAGCTAGGTTATAACAGTTAATTAAAATATTCTTTTATGGGCAATATTCAATTTTTTGTTACAGTTTCTTTCAAGTAAAATCACAAGACTAATTTCAGAGAAAAGCCAATGTGGCTGAATAAAAGGGCTTTTATTAAGTGATCTGTTGACAAAGGCATATTTTTACAGCCATCTTTAATACATTACCATACTTTCTGTATGCCATCGAGTTCTATAACTCGATGGTGGCAAATTCTTCATTTGCTCAAGTATTGTGCTCTTGAGGATTTCTAACTTGTGCAAGAAATACACAATTTTTATTTCAAGAAATAATTTGGTAGAGGAGGGCCTGGATCAATCACCTTAATGTTGAAACATTGTTTCCAGCTGACTACAGAATGTTGGCAACTGTATATGCAGAAAGAAAGTGATTTGTCAGTTAATGATAGTTTAATCTATTATTTATAAAAAAATTCTTTAACAATTGTTAATAGTTTTAATAATAAAACTTCTTAACTTTGACTATTTTCTTTCAACCTTGCACATAATCCAAAAAGTCATTTCTTAAACATTACATGTATTTTCTCAGTTTGAACAATTTCCTTGGATTTAAAGATCACAATAAAACACTGCAAAGGGGTTGCATCTTGGAGGCTAGTTGAACATCAGTTTGTTAATGTTTATATTGTTTATTCCAGGCATTTGTAAGGTACATTTCAGGCAAGAATAATATTAAAAAGGCAGGAAACACCCAGTAACGGCTTTTTTTTTTTGATCTAATAAAGTTTGCAGAAATGCACATTTTTTGCTTTAACTTAATAAAGTATGAACTAAAGCTCTGATCTTGCAGAGACCTATGCATGGTTAACTGTGGGCATGTGAGTTGTCCCATCATGGACTGAATCATTGAATTCAGTAGGCTTTGGATAAGGCCACTAGAACTTAAATATATTCATAAGTGTTTGTGTGATCAAGGCCTAAGACACCTTCAGTCAGTTTGTTTCTGGTGTCAGTGGAGGTAGCTTTATTGAAGTCAACAGAGCTATCCCAGCTTACACCCACTGAGGGACTGTACCCAGTCTTGCAAGTTGATCCACATAGCTGGACTCTTAAGCCTGAATGTAGTCCAACTGAAGTCAATGGGGATCTGCGCAAGATCAGGAATCCACCTGGATAGATCAGCTTGTAATGCTATAGCCTTCTGACTTGATCCAAAGTCAGTGATTGGTATAATAGCTGGGATGTTGTCACATGATTTAGATTTGTCTACTGCTGTTGTGGAAAAATATTCTTGAAACTAGAGGGGAATCACATTATTGTAAATGTCAAACCCTTTCCTAAGAATGAATCTCTATACACTCCAAGGTAGTTTCATAAAAAGGTATAGGCATCTAACCTCTACTCAAGATGCCTAACTACAAAATGCAGAACTTTAGAACTCCTGCTCAGTTGCTGTCTATTTCTGCTCTGGTCTACCCTGCAGGTGCACCCTGCAGGTGCTTTTTGGCTGCAGTTGAAGGGAGATATGCAAGTTACTTAAAATAACTTGCATATCTCCCTTTGACTGCCTAATGTCTACTCACCGCAGTGTCTTCAGTGTGCTGAGTTGACAAGAAATGGCCTCCTGTCAACTCAGCAGTTTTCCACTTGAGGGGGTGATCTTCATGCATCAACTTCCTAATCAAGTGATTGTGTCTTCACAGACCTGCTCAGCTGATCAGAAACTTGAATTTGACAGTGGCGAATTTTTCCACCATATGTGTAGATCTGCACCCTACAGACACTTAGGCTATGTCTACACTCAGGTTATGTCAACACTTGTTAATTTAAGTCAACTTAGCATGTCGCCACTCAAAAATTAAGTCAACTTAAAGGGGGCCCTGCCAAATTGACTTAGAGCGTCCACACTGGACACCTAAGTCGACTTGTAGGAGCTAGATGTATCTGGACCTGGGACAGGTCCAGAGTGGTGGGGGGGGGCACCCCTTGCCAAGTGCCAGGGGGTTCAGCATTTTCCCCTTTGTACCTGGGTACAATGGGGGCTGAGCCAAACAGGGACACTGGCAGGGCATAGGAGCAGGGTGGGCAGGGCTCTGTCCTGCCCAGTGGGCGGGGCACACCAGGCTTTCCCTGTGCCAGCCAACCTGGCAGGGAGGGCAGTGGGGGAGCCCTGATGCCCTTTAAGTTGACAAAGTCGACTTAGGGCTACTCTGCATCCACCCTGGCTAAGTCGACTTAATAAAGTTGACTTAGCCAGCAAAGTTGACTTAAAACAAGGTTTAATAAAGTCGATTTTAATTTTCCTTAAGTTGATTTAAGATGCTGCTTAAATCGACTTAAGGAAAATGTAATGTGGACACAGATTAAATTAAGTCGATTTAAGCAAGCTTAAGTTGACTTAATTTGTAAGTGTAGACACACCCTCAGAAATTTAGGTCGACTTTACTAAGTCGACTTAAAGTCCACCTTAATAAGTCGACTTAGAGAGTCCACACTAGACCCCCTGCCCCCATACAAAAGCATGAAAAAGTCATGCTACTTAAGGATCTATATAACTAAACCACAATTGTATATATGCACGGCGGGACATGGACGCAGCTCCTGCGCATGCATATAACTGACACAGCTGTGCGCGCGCAGCAGCTGAATCCACGTCCATGGATAAGGGGCCCCAGCAAAGCCGCAGACTCCTGCTGCGGCCGGGCTGGGGAGATTCAAATCTCCCACCCTGAGCATGGTCAGACAGAGTGCACTCAGGGTGGGAGCGGCCTGGCCCAGAAGCGGCTCTGCCGGCCGTCGCTGCAGCTCTGAGCCTTCGGCCAGGTAAGGGGGCTGGGAGGAGGAGGCAGCGGCGGGCAGTGGGGCCAAGAAAGGGACAGAGGAGCCGAGAAAGGAGCATGGGGCAGGGGGACAGAGGAGCCGGGAAAGGAGCACGGGGCAGGGGGACAGAGGAGCCGGGAAAGGGGCCCCAGGCCTGATCTGGTGATGCTGCGTGCCCGTGATGGTGGTGGCAGAAGGGCAGGATCAGGCCTTAGGGACCGGCATGCGGCGGCGGGAGCAGAGGGGCAGAATCAGGCCCGAGGGGCCAGTGTGCAGTGGGGCAGAATCAGGCCCGAGGGGCCGGCGTGCAGCAGAATAGGGGCAGGATCAGGCCCGAGGGGCCGGCGTGCAGCGGTGGCGGGAGCAGAGCGTGGCGGCCGGCAGCATGGCCTGATCCGGCTGTCCTGCTCCGCCGCCGCAGGCCGGTCCCGGGCCTTTGTATCAGGGGTTAAGGTAAGGGGGGAACACGGAGACCGGGGGTAGGAATGGAGGGGTCTGGACTCGCGAGTCCATCAACCAAGGGGTCAGGATGGGGGGCTGGGGAGGGATGGATGGAGTTAGAGGCCTGGGGAGAGGCAAAGGGGGCATGGGGACAAGGAGACTTGGTGGGGGCTGGGTGTGTAGCCTAGCTGAGGGGCGGAAGCTAGCAGGGAGTGGGCTGGAGGGCCACAGCCCCGGATCTTTTTTCTATCCAGCAACGCCCCTGCGCGTAATTACCATTCTTCAATTTGCGATTCTTTAGAGAATCGGGGGTTTACTGGTTATAGAAGGAAACAAAGAAAAAAGGGGGACAAAAAAATCAGAGTCTCAATTTAAAACTTCACTCACAACCAGAGGTTTGGGAAGATTAAACCAGGAACAGCAGGACAGTTAGCTGGTCTGGTGGCATGCTCAGTCTTGTCCAAAGTTTGGAGATCATTCAGTAAACAGTATTTTATTAAGAGAGCTAAAACACCCAGAAATGTCTTTCTAAGTCATTAATACACAAAGATCTGAATACATCCTTCCATTTAAATTGTATTATGTTTTTCTACACCAGCAATAGTAGTCTTATAATAAGTCACTTAATTTGTAGTCCTAATTTTTAACATGATTAAACTTGGTTAAGGTTTAGAAAAAATATTAATATATTATTCCCCATTCCTCCAAAGTCCAGACAGCTCAAAATGCATCACTATTCCTGGTTTTTAATGTCTGCTTTTCCAACACTTGTCTGAATTTAAGATTTAAATAATTAAACCAAAGGGAAATGCTTATACCAAGAGTAATGTCCAGATGTCATTTCTTTCCTATATACAACCCTTTTACATGGGCATTAAAATGTCCATCAGATATGTGAAAATTGGGCTCATGAGTTTTTAGCTTTTAATGTATTCAAGTCTTACCTTTTTACCATAGTTGTCAGTCTATGAGAACTAATTTTAAAGTTACTAATTTTATCCTAAATAAAGAATTAAACAAGTGATATTTAGAAATATCTTTAAAATGCTACAGAAAAAAGACACTAGTTATTGGTCTATCATGTACCCATTTGTGTATAGTCAGATAAAGGTGATAAGTGGAGTTTTGTATCCAGAGTTTTACTATTCTTAAGCATCTTACATTACATTCCAATTCTCAGATTACTGGGAGTCACTCGTGTATCTGAATGAGAATTTGTTTTCTAATTTTCTTTGTTGCCCAGAGCTGACATTCAGGCAGACTTTTCCCCTTTCTGATCCATTGAGGTTAGAGGAAGGTCTTTTATTGACAGCAGAGACTACCTCTTTATCCAGAAGAAGTTGGAGGGGAGGGTAATTCAGCTTGCATGTGTGTGCTTGTGTCTAAGGCTAGCTTGGGTGTATTAGATCAGAAAAATCAGAATCTGTACAAGGTAGAGTTCTGAATCTTTTACAGTCACCTTCTTAAAGTTCTGAGAGAGGGAAAGGCTTTCAGATGTTTGAATTAAGTGTGTTTGGGGAAATAGGACAACTGTATAATATCAAGGTTTTAAATGACCAGAAAAGATACAGGATGTCAGGTAACTCCTCTTGGTGCCACAGATGGCAGTCTTGTTAAACCAGTATTTTAATAAGTTTATAACCACTCACAGTGGGGGCAGGGCGGAAAAAAAGAGTAGCACATAAGAAGCAATTCACCACTTTTCTAGTGGTGGCCTGTATGCAGTCTCTTCAAAACTTAACTCAAAAGAACAATGCCATGAAAGACAGTGCTTCAAAACGCTACAACTTGGATTAGAATATGCTGGAGATGTTTATTTCTTTAAGGGGCTTCCTATTTTAACTTCTCCCTTGAGATAAAATGCTGAGAGAGTGTATCTGGTCTGCCTGGGATACTTCGTTCATACAACTGTTGATGTTTCTTCCACTTTTAGAAGCTGGGTCATGATGTTGTAGGGTTAAGGGTCTTCCCAGCGTTTAAATGTAATAGTCAGATTATGCATTGTACAATTACAGAAATGCATGGGATTTATTAGATGTTGTTAGATCCACCTGTTAGAAAGATTTTGTTCCCAACATTCATGTGTGCACAAGTGCTCTGAAACAACTTGTATTTAAGAGATTTTTAAAAAGAGGCTGAGGTGCTTTCTGGATTGTTAATATAGATGTCAATATTTTACATGGGTAATTGGGATAACCTGGTTAATTATAGGGCTGCATGCTTGACATCAATCTTGGGAAAAATAGAGCAGTCAATAGGGGATTTTATTAATACACAATTGAAGGGTATTTTAATGCCAATAAAAATGGGTTTATGAAAAATATACGTTGTCAAAATAACTGATTTTTTGAGATTAGTTATGGTTGATGAATATAATAATGTTGCTATAATATACTTGGACTTTCATAAGGCATTTGACTTAGTACACCACAGTATCTTGATTAGAAACTAGAACAATATAAATTCAATATAGTACACATTAAATGGATTTAAAACTGATTAAGTTTTTAGGTCTCAAATGTTATAAATGGGGAATCATCACTGAATGAGAGTGTTTCTGGTGGTATCCTGTACAGATTTGTTCTTTGCCCTAAACGATTTGATACAGTGATAAATGACCTATAAGATAACAAAATCAATACTGAAAGTCTGCAAATGACCCAAGATTGGGAGGGTGGTTAATAATGAACAGGATAGGTCAATGAGAGAGATCTGGATCACTTTTGTAATCTGGGCACATACAATTTGTGACTCAACACAAACAGATGTAAAGCCATATTTTTAGGAAGAATGAATACAGACCATACTAATGGGACAGGGGCTCCATTTGGGGGAAAAGTGATTGTGAAAAAGACTTGGGTTCATGGTGGACAATCAACAGAACATGAGCTCCTAATGCAGTGCTTGACCAAAAGGGCTAATACAATCCTGGGATGTGTAAGCCTGTGGGCGCTGCCACAAAGGCCGCTGGCCAATTCCTGGCCAAATGGGGTAGTCACCTCCAACCCTCAGTGGGGCAACAGGTCCTAAAGTCAATTGCCCCCAGCCCCCAGGCAGGGCAGGGTAGGGCGGGGAAAGTCTCCAGAGTCAGTTACTCCCAGCCCCCAGGCAGGGTGGGGCAAGACTCCAGAGTCACAAAGCTCCTAGCAGGATTGGCAGGGGTTTGAGTGCTCCAGGTGGTTAGGGAAAAGGGTTGAGGGAGGGGGACACAAGCCCACCCATCTCCACTGCATCCCAGCCCAAGGCCCTATCCAGTGGCAGAGTGGTCTGCCACTGTGGTCAGCAGGGCTCCCACCAAAACATGCTGACTCCAGGTGGCTCTGCCACCCATTATGTGGCAGCCAGCCACCCCTGGGCTACTTCCTCCCACCCCAGGGCTTGGGTACCTGGGTCCACAGAGTCTTCCTCAAGGTCCATGGGGTAGATGGCTCTGAGGATCCCAACCAGGCCCTCTGTGTCCATAGGAGGCAGATCTGGTAGCTCCTCAGTCTCCTCCACTGAAGGCAGTTCCTCAAGGTCATAAGGGCCAAGCTCTACCAGTTGTTCCTCCTGGGGACTGAGGTCCTCAGCCAAGGGGAGCACCTCAAGGTCACAGGGGCCCAGCAGTTCCTCAGAAAGCATCACTGCATCTGGGGAGCAGTGCACCCAGGGCCAATTCCCCCAGTCCCTCACCTCAGGGACACCTTCCCAGTCACTGGGCCCAGGTAAACTGGGCAGGCCCTCCTGCCATCTAGCTGGAGGCAGCCTCCTCAGAGGGGCCCAGCTTTCTCCAGCTCACCACCAGCAGGAAGCCTCCTCCTTCTACTGAGGCAGCTCTCCCTCTACTGAGCTGTCTGGCTAGGCTTTTATAGTTCCCTTTCCTGTTTGGGCTCCGCCCTCTGCTTCCAGGGCTGGAGCCCTGCAGTTCCCAAGTTTGTCCAGGGGGGGCATCCAGGCCCTTCCTCAGGCCCAAGCTCCAAGGGAGGCCACAGCTCTTCTCTACAGGATGTAAAAACTGGGGAACATCAAGTAGGATTAGAGAAGTTATTTTACCTCTAGATATACCATTAATGTGACCAGCACTGGAATATTATGTGCATTTTTTATGTCAACAATTCACAAAGGATGTTGTTAAACTGGAGTAGTTTCAGAGAAGAGCCATGAGAATTATAAAAGGATTGGAAAACATATCTAATAGTGATAGCTTCAAGGAGCTCAAGCTATTTAGCTTATCAAAGAGAAAGTTAAGGGGTGACTTGACTACATTCAAGTACCTGAAAGTAATTCAATAATAGAGCCATCTTTTATCTAGCAGATAAAGGCATAACAAAATCTAAAGGCTGGAGATTGGAGTTAGACAAATGTGGACTAGAATTAAGACACAATATTTAAGCATTCGAGTACTTAACAACTCGAAAGCCTCCTGAGAGCTGTGGTGGATTCTCCATAACTGGAAATTTAAAAATCAATATTAGATGTTTTTCTAAAAGATTGGTCTAATTCAAACAGGAATTAATTCAGGGAAATACTATAGCCTGTAGTACAGAGATCAGCCTAGACGATCACAGTGATCCCTTCTGGTTTTATAAGCTATGAATCTAAATGTTATTTTTGACAGCTTGGAGTCAAAGTTAATACCTGTCCTGTTATTCTACAGTTGTTGCCAAAATATTATTTACCTTGATAATATTTTCTTCTATTTTTGTTTAAATGGCAATGCTTGTTAATTTGTCTGTTGTCAATATATTGTATATACTGTAGTGGTTAGTACTGGAGAAGCCTGGATAAATCATTCTCTTTCAACTCATCTGGCTCCTGGTTTGTTAAATGAATAAGAAGATTCTGCTGTCATCAGTAAGAGCAGTAAATCAGACAGAGGTCAAAACACAACACATTTTTATAAAAAGTGAGCATTACATGTTTCATGTGACAGATTATGTCTTTATCTTTTCTCTACCAGGTGGTTGTAATGGGATGCATTCTAGTCACTGCCAGGCTGGTGTCTTGTGAAGCGTTGGAACATCCCTTCTTGTACATCAGAGAGGGAGGCCATGCCCCCTCACTACCATTCTTCTGGAGGGGAATTAGCATAGGTGCAGGCATCCTGGCCCCTGCAGCAGGCTCACATAAGTCAGTGGTCAGGGTGGGGCAGGTGGACAGCCTCTAATCCTCAGTCGGTGAGGCAGCAGTTTATAGCTGGTCCTCAGACAGGGCAGGATGTGCCAGGCAAGCAAATAGTCCCACTGAGTCCTAGCCCATGTCCCTATCACCGGCAGAGTGATCTGCCACTGAGTCCTGCAATGGGTTGACATGGCTGCAGGTCGCATGACCACTGGGCAATCATCCAGTTCCCCTGGGCTACTTCCTTCCCCCTTTCCTCAGAGTACGTGATTGTCTAGGTCACCTTTGGCCTCGTTGTGGTTTTCTGCCAGGGCCGGTTGCACAGCTTTTTCTTGTCATCAGCGGGCAACAGATCCGGTAGCTCCTCAGAATCATCAGCAAATGGCAACTCCTCTTGGTCACAGCCAGTTGGAGATGCTTCAAACATAAGCATCTAGCAGCTTCTCTAAGTCCCATGAAACTAGCAGTGTCTTTGGGTTACCAGTGCAGGTCACTGGTAATTCTTTGGGGCCAAAGGCTGCAGACACCAGGTAGCTCCCCAATAGGGCAGCTGTTTGGCTGGGGCTCCTGAGGGAGAGGAGAAATGTCTTTCCCATCCAGCAGCTTAGCCCAAATTAAGCTCCAGGTCTCCCCTCTTATACTTCCTATCCTGCCCCCCTGCTTCTAGTATAATGGACAGGAGGCTTCTGGCTTCACCCACCTGGGGGCAGACTATCCCTCCCTGTTTGTGTCAGAGGAAGGCCAAGCCCCTTCACTACACACCTCCTGCTGCTCATCTGAAAATTAGCTTCAGGCCACACCCATATCCATAGTGTGCACACATTCACTCTCTCACTGCAGTTGGTCTGTAGCCCTTCTCACAGCTCTCCAGAACTTCAGTGTCTTTTTCATGGCTCGCCCCTTTAGCTGAGTGACATCCCGCGTTCCCCCTTCTGGGGGAAATTTCACTTCTCAGTAATACAGCCACTTTCCTAGTGGCAACTGCAGTATCTTATTTCACTGCCTCCTTAGTGGCACCTGTAGTCACTTTTCCTGCCATTTCTCAGTTATGAATAGTGGGAGGGAGAGGAACCCAGGTCCATCAACTACTCTAGGTCTCAGCCAAGGTCACAGCCTTTTGCTGCTCCCTGAGTTCTTCTTCCTGATGCTGTCTCCCAGGGCCACTTCCCCCTAGTCCTACCACCTTCTTTACCCACTCTTAGTGCCCCTCATTCCTCACTTTCAGCAGCCCATCAGGAGTTTCTCTGGTTCCCCCAGTCTTTGCCAGCAGTAGATTTGCCTTAGGTGTTACAAGACTCTCAGCCTTCTCTTCTCAGACTTCAGGCCTCATCTGGTCTGCTGTGCCTTGTGACTCTTCTTATATGGGTCTGATGAGACATGACTGGCTGTTGCTCACATCCCCTCTTCTATTGACTGCTTCCCATGCAGCCTCCTGAGGACTCTGTTATCCTTTCCCTGCCTGTGTGGGGAAGTCGCTCCATTAGAGTATCACCATAACTTTTTACCTTTGTTACAATATGAATTAATTAGACCCCAGAGAGTAGCTCTTGAAATAGTAAAACTTCTGAAGGGAACTATTATTAATAAAATGATAAATAAAACAATAATTTCTGAACCATTACCTTTGTCTTACCTTAGTGAGTAACAAGATTTAACTATCAAACATTAAAAAAAGGGCTTGTCTATACAGGGGCACTCAGGAAAATTAATCAAATTTAACTAAAGGTATGAATTTAAAATGGATTAATTAAACTGCATAAATCCCTGTATGGATACTCTCCTTCAGAATTAAAGTAGCCTTAATTTGGTTCATTTTAATTCACTTCATTTAAGACCACTTTAGTTCTTTAGTCAACATAGGGATTTAATGCAATTTAACTAATCCATTTTTAATCCACACTTCAATTAATTCAGTTTGCCTTTTCGGAGTCACCCTGTGTAGACAAGTTGAAACTTGTCCCAGTGTCATTAAGATGCTAACATGCCAATAAGGAATTAATAAAAGCCATGTTACTATAAACTCCATTTGGAACATGTGGGAAAGTTGATAAATAGAAGACAGGAAACAGTGAGAGGAAATTTTTTTTTCAAGCATACATCATGGAAATAAGAAAAACATTTACAAGATACATCGTCTTTCAAAATTAAAAATAGCCAGCATTTTCTTACACAGTTTTGAACAGTGTCATGGAGGTTCGCAAAGTTCATTTTGTCATGTATAGCTACCAATACTATTATTGGTTCTAAAGTTAAATAGCTCCTTTCCACATCCAGTTGCAGTGTGGCATTTGACCCAGGGCCATCCCTCACAGTGAATTCCACTTAATGAATACATGGATGTAAAGAATATAAGTCTTGGGAACATATTTTTGTTTAAAGGAACAGTGAAATCCCATTTCTGAACTGTAATCTATTATCTATCTAAACCCTCAATCCTGGCTCAGGACCTGGTTGCTTTTATGGACATGTGTACATTTGGAGGGCTCACTGGGTGCATCTACACTTACAAATTAAGTCGACTTAATTTACTCTGCATCTACACTACACTTTCCTTAAATTGACTTAAGCAGCTGCTTAAGTCGACTTAAGGAAAAATTAAATTGACTTTATAAAACCTCATTTTAAGTCAACTTTTCTGGCTAAGTCGACTTTAGAAAGTCGACTTAGCCTTGTAGACATGGAGTAGCCCTAAGTTGATTTTAAGTCGACTTAGGGGGCTCCAGGGCTCCCCCACTGCCCTCCCTGCCAGGGTGGCTGGCACAGCCACAGCCTGGCATGCCCCCCCAAAGGGCAGGGCAGAGCCTTGCCCACCCTGCCCCTATGCCCTGCCAGGATCCCTGTCCCCCTTTGCCCCATTGTACCAAGGTACAATGGGGCAAAGACTGAGCCCCCTGGCACTTGGCAAGGGGTGCCCCCCCTGCCACCGTGGACCTGTCCCAGGTCCACCTAGCCCCTACAAGTCGACCTAGGCATCCAGTGTGGACACTCTAGGTCGATTTTGTAGGGTCCCCTCTAAGTCGACTTAAAATTTGAGTGTGGACATGCTAAATCGACTTAAATTAACAAGTGTAGACATAGCCACTGACATGAAAGGAGCTACATAGAAGTTAGAAATCTCTTTAGGTGGATGTCAGGGTCAGGTTCATGTCACTGGAATTCCTATATATACATAATCTAAAGTGAAAGTAACATGTAGTCTGGAGGTACTCATGTACTTTTTGTTATAAAGGTCAAACAGGGTCTTGAAAATTACCTGTGTTTACCTTACTTGGTGTGTCATTTAAATGAATTCCTTTAGGCACCAAAAGAATTATGTACTGGAAGTCAGCATTAAGAGGTCATCATTGATTCTGGATCATGTTCTTAAAGGGAATCAATAGTTCCCAACATAGAGATGTTAATTGCCTTTCAAATTGCTGGATTTGCTCCACAACAAAGTTTGGGTTTTTTTTTTCATTTCTAAAAGAAATAATCCCTTATAAAAGATGGTATTAAAGATACATTTTTCAACATCATATGCAAAAATATTTCCCTCTTTTCTTATTACGTATAAACATTGTTACTTAGTGGACAGATTTATAGTTTCATTTGTATTTTAAAGAAATTCAGTGTCTCTCTTCTGTATTTAAATTGCTTTGTTATGGGAGAAAAGATAATGCTTAATTCATACGTTTGGTTTCAATACAACTCCTGCCCCATTTGCTAAAAGAAATTTTCACCCTATGTGCAGTCAAAATAATGCTAGAAGAATGTTTTCTGTCCACTTTAGACCTGTGACACTCAGTCTCAGAGAGCTGGGCGTGAACTAATGAAGCTCCAAATAGAATGAGGCACAGATGGTCATTAGCACTGTCTGAAAATTGCAATGAGACATTTGCTTCATGTTGCAGCAATAGGTCATCATTCTCCATTGTAGTGATTTACTGCTAAATTCACAAAGGGGAGCAGGCACCTAAAGTGGCAGTTTAGGCATCTAAATCCAAAATTCAGATCCTCAGAACTACTGCTTATCTACTGTGTGGCCCTTTAGGCACCTAAATTTGCTATGCACCTAAGTAGCTGCCATAGGCCTCTACTAGTGGCTATGCAGAGTTGCTAAGTCCTGCTGTTCCAGAGCAGCTTGGTGCCTAAGTCCTGGAAGAATCTTGCAAGTAGGCATTCTCTCACCCAGTTCCCCTGCCAACCCGAATCCTCTAGGTAGGCTCAGGGGATAGGTATTGGATCAGAGCCTGAAGAAAAGGTAGTGGTAGTTTCCACTCTCTGTGGCCAAGTGGGTCATGCCCTCCCCTTGGGTGTAGGAGGGCACAGGTTCAAATCTATGCTTTTCCTATTGTAGAGCAGGGGCTGGAACCTCAAGTTTCCAGCACCCATGTAAGTATTCTAACTGCTGCTCTGGATAGATCTCTTGTAATCTTTCCTGTTGCAGCTGTTCCACTTTTTATGAAATACTTATATATTAATTGGCAGCAGTATTCAGCCCAGAGTCCTGCAGGTGAGTGACCTGAGCATCAGGCTGTAAACTCTCTCTGGCCCAATGACTTTTTAAAGTCTTTTTATATAAAGTTTAACAGCTTCAGCAGCAGAGATGGAGATCCCTGCCCCACTCCAGAACATACTGTCACCCAGTGGTTAGTGCACAAGTCTGGGGAGTGGGAAAACTAACTTCAGCTCCCTTCTCTGAATCAACCAGAGCAGTGATTTGAACTCATAGCTGCACACTAGGCTATAGGGTAAAAGTGGAAGGAACCCCACCTCTTCCCTGTTTTTTGTGAGAAAGGGCTGACCTGGCCTTCGGCCCTCACCCAAGCAGAGTGTTGTGGCTGAGACTCCTGAGTAGAGAAGGACATTTCACTCCATCTCAGAGGTAGGTGCCTAATTCCCTTTGAGGGACAGGGCTTAGGCCTCTACCCCTCTTTTTGGTATTTTCTGTTGGCAAATTTAGGTAGCTCCCTGCTCCATGTGCAGGCTTCTTTCAACCCCATTCTTAGGTGCGTAACTCTTCCCATGCATTTTACATAAAGCCTAGGCCCTTAACATGGGACTAAGGATTGCACTAGATGGCAGGCTGTCTAAGCGTTAGGCATAGCTGCACAGAGTCGAAGGTCTGGTCTACATCAGAAAATTAAGTCTACTTAATTACTTTACTCAGAGGCAGGAAAAATCCACATCTCTGAGCAGCATAGTTAAGTTGACCTAGCCTCCACTGTAAATAGCACTATATCAATGGAAGAATTCTTGGGCATAAGAATACTCAAAGAGGCAGATTACCTACCCTGATAGCATGTATACTGAAGTGCTGTAGCATTTCCAGTATAGACAAGCCCTAAATTACTTTTGTGGATCTAGTGTCATCTCATGTTGTCATAGCATAACCATGTATTGAGTACCACCTGGACTGCTTTCCTGCAATTAGTTAGGCTGGAAATTACTCACGAAGCCAAGACATCTGATTTAACTGAGGGAATAACTTGACTATTCGATTTCAGTGAGAGTTGTGTATGTGTTTCACGGAGAGATGGATGGGAGGACTGCTTAAGAGGAAAAAAAGCACTTTGCATTGCTCAGTTAAATGGATTGAGACTGGAAAATGTGCTGCTGCATCCACTCTACAAAGCATTAAGTCACACACATATGTCCACACTGGAGCCCTAGGTCGACTTAACCGCCACCTCCACATTGGGCACTTATTAAGTTGACTTAAGCCAGGGTGGATAGGGAGTGCCCTTAAGTCGACCTAATTGGTCTCCAGGCCCCAGTGCAATGTGGGACAGCTACTCACAGTGGACCACTCCTCCATCGACCAAGCACCTGCCAATGTGGATGCTGGCAGTCGACTGGAGTGTTCAGTGTTGACTCTCTAAGTCGACTTAACAAGGTTGATTTTAAATCGACTTAAAGTCGACCTTGTTAAGTTGACCTAACAGAGCCTCCAATCAAAGGGCTCATTTGTCTCCTGAGATTTGTTCTTTAGTAGTGTAGACTTGGGAATAACTTTTGCATTAGAGCAATATTTATCAGTCTATAGGCAAAAACCAGTTCAGACAGGTATATAGGGCAGAGGAGAGGGTTTGTGTTCGTGGAAAAAAAAACACAGGACCCAAACAACTCCTTGTTTCTCCCTGCACATGTACTACTGGGTTGTCCTTGGAAAAAGTCGCCTCCCTGGATTCCTGTAGTGGCCATAAATATATCTGGCTACAGAAGCAGTTTTCATGCACAGGGCTGCATAGTCCTTCAGCATAGTCTGCCAGCCCAAATTTCCCTCTTAAGTATTCAGTTCAGTCTGGAGGGGCATGCAGCCTTCTGAAACTGAGCTACCAGAGTCAATAAAAGACACACCAGAAAAAAAAAATCACAATCAGAAAAGAAAAAAAATGCTCAGGAAAGAGAGACAAAAATGATAAAACGGACAGAAAAATGAGATGTCAGGACATAATGTAGGGGGAAAATGTGAAGGATCTATCTGCCTATTCACCCCATGGTGACTTTTCACTAATCAAATTTTGTGGGTCACTGCATTTGAGTGTCTGCAATCCATTTCTGTTGATTCTTCCATGCTTAAACCAGGGTGCTAGATTACCCATGTGTTCACCACAGACTATCCATGACTGAAAACCTATAAAAGAAAACCCCAACCCAAAGTAGGTGGATATATCCAGCTAGATGGCTTTTTGTGTCTTTCTATCTGAAGCAGATAGATCTTGTTGTAGTCAAATGAATAGAAGCTACCAATGGCATAATGTGGAATAATTTGTGGATATAACTCAACAAATCTTTTGCCCTTTGTCGTCCACCCATGCTAAATATTTGTGTATGTGTTGACTGACATTCACAACTGGTTTTCATCATGTTTCCATGACACTGTTGAAAGGTGCATTATATCATGGCTCATTTCCATTGCAAAATTCTCTGCTGTTGAAAACTTTCCCCTAGCTGTCATGCCATCCCAATTACATGCTGTAAGATGATGTTTAAATCACTGATACAGTACAACAGAACGTGGCTCACGTCTAAACCCAATCAGTGTAGAGAGAGATCACTCTCCCTAAATGACAAATATCAGCGAGCTTCTGATGCTGCAATTCTCTGTTCACATACAGTTTTATATTATGCCCAACGAAAAATTGTTGAGTGTACTGGTGGAAGCCTAGAGTTACAGTATATTTCTGGCTTAAAGAAAAACTTTTTCTCTAGATCCATATACAGCAAACGTGCCTTCTGTGATTAGATGAAGGTCTAAGAAGAAGGAGGAAATATGGATTTAACAACAGCTTGAACCAGAGGAAGATTATGAAAATCATGGAACATGTTTTGACTTTGTGTAGGCAAGTCTTCAAAATGGCAGAACGAAACCCTAAGAAAGCAGACTTTCACATCATCGCTAAACATATGGTTTGGTCTTATTTTTCTAGTATAATGGTGAGGCAACTGCATAATGTGAAAATGGTAGCAAGAAGTAAAAACATAAAGCACCTAAAATCCAAAGAGGCATAAGATAAGAAAAACAAATGATTACAATTTAAATCTTTGAAACCACAGACCCTATGGAAATCTTTATTCTTCAGTAGCACATTTATATGTTAGTTACATTTCCTGTGCTCAAGCAAGCACTTCATAGTAATATTTAATCTGTGTGCAGTTAACATTCTGTCACACAACAGATGAGAATGTTAGAGAAACATTTTAAAGTCAGTGCTGTTATGTAGTCAGCTATGCTGCCTTCTGGTGATTAGGTTTACAAACAGCTCTCCCAGTATCTTTGTGTTGTGACAGCATTAATCTTTGCACCTCTGGTGCAGGTCTAGAAAATGAAGAAACAAGGATACAGTTCCTGGTAATGCATTTTGACAGCTACACTAAATTAAACGTGTACCTGAATGCACCTAAACAAGGTGGATCACTGACCCGTTTTTCTGTTAAAAAAGGAAGGGCAATGAAAATTGACTGATATTTTTTACTAGTAAAAAGAGATAATCTGGTTACTTTGGGCAGATTACAGTTCAACAGAGGTAGGTTTTACAGACATATCAAGCAATGATACCTACAAAATGTATGTGGTCTGTTAATTCGCCTAATTTCTTTGCTTAGCATCTCAATGCTGTAAAGAGTAGCTTGGATATCAATGTAAGGAAGCAAGGCACCTGTATTTGCAATGTACAGGTTCAAATTTTGTCCTCAGTTACACCAGTGCAACCAAAAGTGACTGCATGAATATAAATAAATGCAGAATTTTGCTCAAGATCCTTAAATAAAGAGTCAAATTATAGGCCAAATTCTATCTCAATTATATCAGAGCAATCAGTGAGATTATAGAAGCATAACTGAAAGTATGGAGAGATGACAGATTTAACTGAGAGAATAACTTGGCTATTCAACTTCAGTGGGGGTTATGTATGTGTATATAAGTGCATAATTTGGCCCTTCCTGACTGTAGTCAAGGAAACAGGTGGAGTGCTGTTATCGAATCTTCTTTGCATTCCAATTAACTCCAGACACTCCAAATCATGCTCCATGTGTTAGAATGAAACCCAATTCTGCTATATTTTTTGAAGCACTGCCAACATAATTAAACATTTTCAGCCACAATTACACAAATTAAATAAAGGAATGGCCTTTCCATTTTTGCTGGCTTGGTGCGAGAGTAACAAAACTCTGGGTCTTACTGTTTTTTACTGCACATTTACATTCAAAAGTGCAAGAGGAAAACATGAAACAAGCAGATTTTAATATGATTAGATTTTGGTTTCTGGTTGAACTGGAAATATATGTTTTAACATCATAGCTCATTTGTTAGCTTATATGATTCAGTGGTCACTTCCAAGGTCACAAAAATCCACCTAATTTATTAAGTATTACTTTACTTTGGATGCTTTTAGTGCAGTCTACACGCTTATTTATGTTTTCATACTATACAGTTATAGCCATTTGTTTTCCAGCACATGTCTGAAGTAACAAAGAAATTAAAAACATCACTCATGCAGTATACAAAGTGGTCATTTTGGCCACTGAGGGAAAGGTTTTCATTTAGAGAGCCAGGGAGAAATGCAAGCATCAGCAGAAGGCAGAATAGATTTGTTGCAAGTATGAGAGAATCATGTAGGTACAAAAAGTAACCCTGAATTATTGTTTATACATCCCCACAGTTTGTAAGATCAATACAATATACACAACAGTTCTCTTCTCAAGGCACTTAGAAGTCCTTTCAACATGAATCTAGAGCCTTTTCTGTATCACAGAAATAAAATGCAGCCATTTTCTCTAGACACTGATTGTAACAAAATGCTTCCGAGAGGAGTTTTTGTGATTATTTTTTTTTTATTTGCAGTGTACAGATGGTCTTTCAGATTATAAGGAAATGTAAGGTGTAAAGCTGTTAGGAAACCAGAAATAGAAAAAAAAATATTTCTGTTGTACTGCATTTCAATACAGCTAGTCATCAAAAAAGTATATTTACTGCGAGCTCAAGTTTTCAGCTGGTTTCAATATACAGTTCTATTGAATTCACATAGCTAGATATAGTTTCTCTGTCTGTGATATACATGTGAAAAGAACATTAAGACTGCAAATTCAAGCACTTAAAAGTTAAGAAATGCCAGAATTAAAGTTGCCTTAATTCATCCCATTTTTGTTCCTGCATCATAATACAGGGTTTAGTGACACACTATTTTCTCCACAGGACTCTTCTGCTCCTTTCAACCCAAGCTTGATATTTTCTGTCCCATCCCCTCCATTCTGTCCTTGTCCCAGGCCTGTCTCTATGCTGTCCCATTTCCACTATCCTTGTTTCCAGACCTAGTCTCTATTCTTCAGGCTTTTAATCTCAGGCTTCGTAACTGAGTCCCAATTTCCCTCCCAATGTTCAATCTCTTCCCTTCCCCATTATCATTCCTGTTATCCAGCCAGTCTCAGTTACCCTGTCTTGCCTCCAGGTCTTATCCCCAGGCTTTTTGTCCAGCCAGTCTGGGATCCCCCACTTCTGGCTCCCTGTCCAATAAAATCCATTCTGAGGCAGACACCCAACATGGAAAAAATTCAGCCCAGAAATCAATGATATTCCAAAGTTATAAGTATTTGAAGTAAGAGTCTTGTAATGGGAAGTATCAGAAAACCTAATAGCTTGTCCCTATAGCTTATACCAGATTTACCTGGGCCTGTATTTAATCTGATGCTGAAGAGAAGAATGTTATTGGAGCTAACTTTCCCCACCCTTTCTTTCCTAATGGTGACTCTCCAAAGTTCAGGGTCTTGCCCAGCTTTTACACTGAAGTCCCCCATGAGGATAAGCTTGTTTTCCTCCACTGTGGCAGTGAGAACTGTATCAAGGGCACACTAGAACTGCTCCTTGTAGTCTTTGTCATTACCAAGTGTGGGAACATAAATACTAATGACCATGGCATAATCGGTACTACTAATCTTAAGATAAGAGTTGTATTTGTTAATATCCAAAAAGTCCAAAAAGCTGACTAACAATTTTGTTCTTGATGGCAAAACTAACCCCTTGAATAAGCCTCTCTTCAGATGGCTTTCCGTTCCAAAATAGCCACATCTTCTTTTCACAGTTGGCCTTCATCTGCCCAAGGTGTCTCATTTAGAGCAGCAATACTGATGTCATCTTGCAAGTTTTCTAGGTATTATGGCACTTCTTTCAGGACAGCCATTAATCATGGAATCCATGAAGGTGCAAACATTCCAAGTGGCAAAATTCATTACTTTGCTTGGTATGTTCTGACAACAGGTAGAATGATCCTGCTAGACATTGCCATCCAGCTGGGGGAAGGGAAGGAGGAGCTGGGCTAACCTATGTTCAGGACACCTTTTCTAGCCTCTTCTATATTCAGGGTGAGCAGAGGTGATCTGGAAAAGGGCTGCTTAGCTGCAGCTGCAGCTGCGAATTTGCACTTCTGTCCTACAAGTCCAAGTGCAAGACACCCGTTAACTGCATGCAGATTTATGACTAGGGACTCTCAGAGATCACTGTTCCTTTCCCCATCCCCACTCATGCATCACTGCAGGATTCTGTTAGTGGAAGATATTTACACTCGTGGCAGAGATCTGTATATGAAATCTTTTAATGTAGGAGAGCTGGTGTGCAGGCAGCAACCTGATGAAATTTGACAAAAAGGAGCCTTGGATCCAGTGGCAAATAAATCCAAGACATCCAGAGGTACTGTCCTGCTGCAGCCCTCATCTGCCTTCTCAGCTGCAGAGAATTGCCAAATCCTTGAATACACCTGTTCCACCATTGGGGTCTTGAGAAATTTGGACTATGTTTTGTCTGGAACCTCACCTCTGAACTACTTGCCAAGGATGACCTAACAGGAATGACTTAGTTCTGAAGGTCACTAGGAGACACAAGCCGCTCCACCACAATAAGGTAGATGCCTAAGGACAGAGGAGTAAAATATGCTTATTACAAATACTGTCTTTAAAGAGAAGGACAAATATAAGACCCCTTGGAATCATCCACATTCTGAACACTGGCATTTTCATTACTTTGTCATTGTCAGAGCCCATGATTATACTGACCTCCATCTTACATGACCCATAAGAGGTCAGGATGACTGCTGGACAGACCATTGTTTTGTCAGATCAATCATAAACATGTGACTTACATCACAATGCTCTAAACAACCAAAAGGAATGTGGATGAGATTTAACATCAAGACACTTCAAAATCACTTTAGTCATGAGACTCTTCAGTAATGCCTCAGCGGGAGGCTCTCTCATCTACCTGACAACATTAATGACATCCAAACACCCTGGAAGGATTTCAAGACCATTATTCACAAGGCGTGTGCTGAATCAATCGGATATTCTGCTCACCACCATCAGGATTGGTTTGATGAGATCAGTGAGGAAATCCTGGCACTTATTCAAGAGAAGAGAAGCATATTTTGAACTTGGCAAAATGAACTCTCTAATCAGCAAAAATGAGAGACTTATCACTGGCTTAAAGCTATCATTCAAAGGAAGTTGAATGACTGAAAGAATCAGTGGTGGGCATGAAGGTTCAGAGTTTCACTGAAAAACATGACAACGTGCTCTTTTTAAGCAACAAAAGCCATCTATGGGCCAAACTTAAGTGGCACAATCCTTCTGCAATCCAAGGATAACTACTCTTCTTAACAATAATGTAGCACTCATGCAACATTGGAAGAAACATTTTGAGACACTATTGAACCACGAATCTAAAGTCTCAGCTGCCACCATCGAGTCAATTCCTCAACATCCAATAATAGAACCTCTTACTGATCTGCCATCTTCTGAGGAAGTTTGGAAACCATCACTCAGGCTAGAAAAAACAACATACATGCCCAGATGCATCCCAGTGGAGATCTTTAGAGTTTGTAGTATATCACTCGTGCAAAAACTTCATCAACTACTTGTTTGAATTTGGGTTAATGAGGAAATTTCACCCAATCTAAAGAATGTGAGTTTTGTGACCATTTTTAAGAAAGGAGACAAGTTAATGTGCAGAAATTACTGAGGTATTGCCCTCCTCTCCATTTCTGGGAAAATCCTTGCTTGCACCCTTGCGAACCATCTCTTCCCTCTTGCTGAAATTGCCCTTTAGGAATCCCAGTGTGTTTTCAGACCATTTTGGGACACCATCAACATGATTTTTGTTGCATGATAGATCCAAAAGAAGTACAGAGAACAACACCAGCCATTGTTTATGGCATTTATAGACCTAACTAAGGCCTTTGATTTCATCAGTCAAGAATCATTATAGAAGGTGATGTCTAGGTTTGGTTGTCCATTACATTTCATTTGTGTTCTCAGGAAGGAGGGGAGGAAGTTCTCTATATCAAATAGGAAGGTCGTTGTTCCAGTGCCAGCATTCTCTCTGAAGCTAATGTCATCAGTGTTAAGGTGAAGATTATGAAACATCAGCTTTGCTGGGCTGGTCATTGTATGCGGATGGCTGATACTTGTCTTTCAAAGCAAGTCCTCTTTTCTCAACTTAGTCATGGTAAGAGGTCCCACAGGAGACAGAGGAAACACTGAAAGGCCACCTTGAAAGTATATCTTAAGAAGGGAGGCACTGACCTCATGAATTGGGAAGAGCTGGCTGGCAATAGAGTGCAATGGCATCACATCATGCATCAAACCTTAGTCCATTTGGAAGAGAATCATCTTTCTCAAGAGGCTGAGAAATAGAGGAGAAAAGAAAGCTTACAGCACTCCAACCAGGAGTTGTGCTCTCTCCAAGCAGCCACTTGTCACATATGTCGAAAAGCTGGTAGAACATGAATTGGACTCCTCAGCCATCTTGACTTTTCACCCAGCAGGGAGCATCCATCCCTTTATTAAGGTATAGCTGATAACAAAATGTAATTTAACATGACATTTGATCAACAAGTTGAAGACCAGCAAAAGAACTATACCTCATCAATGTCCTGCATATGCCCTCAAAAGAAGAGTTAATAAAACTTAGTTGTGCATGAGCCTTGGCTTAAACTTCTGCATGGAGGTGAACTGTACGCACTGTGAAACAATATTTCATCTTAAACTGACTGTCATATTGTGGGATTAACCAGTTTAGCTTCTATCAGCTCCTGGTCTTGGCTTTTCTATCCTAGTTAGCTGGCTAAAAAACAAGTTACAAGACAAAGGAAGTAGCATAAGTTTCAGACCTTCAACTATTCCCAACACTGCCATGCCGTTACTTCTGCCCTTTCAGAAACATCTATGAGGAACTCCAAGATGAAAAACAGTCAGTCTATTGGGGACAATTTTTTAAAAAGCCTCATTTCTTTTCAGTTGGCTGAATGAGTAGCTCGGGCTGAACTACAGTACTTGAGAGCTGTTCTGACACTTCACTGGAATGCTTCATTTGAACATCTGAAAATGACTATAAGGGGAGCTCCATTTTAAACAGAATGACACATTTCTTTCTTTCGTATTGTTAGCAGCTAGACTTTATAATGCTCCTAACTGGAAATGTGTGACCCTTTATCCTATGGAACTGTGGTATGTTAAAATCTGTCCTTTCCTTGTGATGGAAAAAACTTTCATATCACATATGTATACAAGAGAAGTGCCAAAAAGAGGACAGGTATTAGAAATTTGGTCATCCTTTTAGCTCATTTAGAGGAGGGCAGTTTCTCAGCCAGAATCTTTAGCCAGGTTCCTTGACTATTAACTTGATACTGAATAAATAATGCATGATATAGTATTCTGGCATTTTATTGTAACTTTCTCATAATAAAAAGTTTCAAAATAAAGTAATAGTCAGTAACAAATGTGTATCAATAATATTCCCTGTAAATCAATATCTGTTTCAATGTAAGATAATAAATGGATAGTAAGAAAAAAGAACAAAATATGACAGTATATTCCCAAGTTATATTTGGGTTATATTGCTGCATCTAGACTGCTGCCATTATCCCAAGGGGCTCTCCATTCAGCCTGCCATAGTTTCACGCTCAGGATGAGACCATGAAAGAAAGAAAAATAACAGAAAACCAAGCCAGCCATGAAAATCTCTAATAGTCAGTGAGTGTCCTAGAAGTAGAGACTGAGACTATCATGGCCCCAGGTGCCTCTGTACTTCTGACCATTCATAAACCATTTAGTTTATCTATGATAAAGCACATTGGAATCACCAACTCTTAAATGAAATTCCTTTGCTCATCAATGACACTCAAAACAGGACTTACTAGGTAAACTAAGACCAAATTATATTATTCACCAAATTGGTAGAGAGAAGAATGACTCCATCAGAGTGGACTCACTCTTTAAACTAAAATCTGTTGACATTTCTCCCCAAAATGGACATACAGAAGAGATTGTAAATGAAATGACAGTGTATTGCTTTTTTTTCTTTTTCATTAAATAAATATGCATAATTGATAATTGTGAGTATTTTGCTCAGTTTTAACCATGGTGTCCCTCTAAGATATAGGAAGAACCTCATGTGACTAAAATAGTGGTTTCACATCCAAAAACTGGCATTAAATCAGTCAATTACAATTTGGCCTCTATCATTTCTTGTTGGTTTTAGAGATAAAGTTACTGAGTGGTCAAAATCTTAAGACACCCCTTTCTCCCTCAATTAGGGTGCGTCTACACTTACAAATGAAGTTGATGTAAGGAGGCTTAAGTTGACTTAATTTATTCCATGTCTACACTGGGCTTTCCTTAATTCGACATAAACTGCACCTTAAGTTGAATTAAGGAAAAGTTAGTTCGAATTAATAACACTTCGTTTTAATTCAAACTAGCACTTAAGCCCACTTTATTAAGTCGACTTAAGCCAGTGGAGATGCGGAGTAGTGTCTAGGTGGACCTTTTTAAGGTTGAAAAGGGGCCACATCTACACTTGAAAAGTTAAGTCCACATCTGTTAAGTCGACTTAATAAGGTCCACTTTAAGTTGACTTAAAGTCGACTTGACTTTTCAAGTGTCGACATAGACTTAGGCATTAGTATTTTTATTGAATTGATGTAAAATGTAGCATAAGATAAAGCATGGACACAATTTACATCACAGAATCAGACAAATTACCCTGGAGCTAAATTGGGAATTCAGCACTTCTTACAAGATTAGTTTACCCCTTTGAAGGGTAAATCAACCTGAGGTGTTTTTATCATCATGTCATTTAGACCTACACAGAGCAGGCTCAACAAGATGGTAGAAACACCTATCTATACAAAGTCTATGTTAGCACTTTCAGCCTTCGTACCATACGTAGATCTGTATACTAAACTAACGAAGAGGAAAGTTCTGCTGTGAAGCACAAACGAAGAAGGGGTCCTGCAGCACTTTTAAAGACTAACCCATTTATTTATCGCATGAGCTTTCACGGGAGAAAATCCCACTTCATCAGATGCTTTGAAGATGGGGAATTTACACAAAAGCTCACATAACACATTTAGATGACTAGCTTAAAAGAAGCCTTATTTAAAAATAATCTCATTTTTTTAAAATCAACGTTATTGAAATGTGACTGAAGAGTTTCTCAGTATTTTGCATTGTTTTGATAAATAAAACTGATAACTGTTTCAATAATTTTGTAATGTTTTCAATAAACAATTAAAATGTTACAATTCTTCACAAAAGTAAACAAAACCCCACACATTCTGGCATTGATGATTTATTGTGAAAGATTTTTCATTTTTCAAATTAAAGACTTTTAATTTAAATATTTTATCATTACTAATGATTCTCATTAGAAGATAAATTAGCCCAGTCTGCTTTTCTTTGCATTTATACAGCCCAGCAGCTTTCAAATCCAGGCCTAGATAGTTGCCAGAAAGCAAAAACCTCCACTCTGCCACCCAACAGTAACAAGCTTGGAATTCCTTAGCCACAACTCACTGTGGCTATGTCTATACTGACAATTTAAGTTGACTTAAGGAGGCTTAAGTCGATTTAAATTAAGCCACATCCACACTAGGCTTTCATTAAGTCAAATTAAGAAATTCCTTAAGTCGACTTAATGAAAGATTCAGTCGACTTAATAACTACAACTCATTAGGTTGACTTAAGCCTCCTTAGGTCGACCTAACCCTTCCTTAGGTAGATCTAATCCCAGTGTGGACGCATTAGTCCACTTTGTTAAGTCGACCTAAGGGCAGTTAGGTCGACTTAACAAAGTGGACTAAGTCGACTTAAAGTGCTGCCACTTGTTAAGTCAACTTTAATAAGATCGATTTTAAGTCGACTTAAAGTTGACCTTATTAAAGTCGACTTAACAAAAGTTGACAACTTTTCTAGTGTAGACTTAGCCTGTGGGCACAGACCAAAGGAAGTCCCACTTCAAGGTTATTGACAGACAGCAGGAACTGGTTAAAAGGGAGACTACAGCAGGTCATATTGAAGGGTGAACTGTCAAGCTGGAGGGAGGTTACTAGTGGAGTCCCTCAGGAATCTGTCTTGGAACCAATCTTGTTCAACCTTTTTGTTACTGACCTTGGCACAAAAAGCAGGAATGTGCTAACAAAGTTTGCGGATGACACCAAGTTGGGAGGTATTGCCGATATGGAGAAGGATCGGGATACCATACAGAAAGATCTGGATGACCTTGTAAACTGGAGTATCAGGAACAGGATGAAATTTAATAATGGGAAGTGCAAGGTCATGCATTTAGGGACAAACAACAAGCATTTTTCCTATAAATTGGGGACGCATCAGTTGGAACGGACTGAGGAGGAGAAGGATCTGGGAGTACTGGTTGATCATAGGATGACTATGAGCCGCCAATGTGATGTAGTCGTAAAAAAAGCTAATGTAGTTCTAGGATGTATCAGGAGAGGTATTTCAAGCAGAGACAGGGAGGTGTCAGTGCCGCTATACAAGGCACTAGTAAGACCCCCATCTGGAATATTGTGTGCAGTTCTGGTCCCCGATGTTTAAAAAGAATGAATTCAAATTGGAACAGGTGCAGAGAAGGGCTACAAAGATGGTCTGTGGAGTAGAAAACCTGCCTTATAAGTGGAGACTCAAGAAGCTTGGCTTGTTTAGCTTAACCAAAAGAAGACTGAGGGGGGATATGATTGCTCTCTATAAGTACATCAGAGGGATTAACATCAGGGAGGGAGAGGAATTATTTGAGTACAGCACCAATGTGGACACAAGAAAAAATGGTTATAAACTGTTCATCAAGAAATTTAGGCTTGAAATTAGACACAGGTTTCTAACCATTAGAGGTGTAAAGTTCTGGAATAACCTTCCAAGGGGAGTTGTGGGGGCAAAAAACATAACTGCTTTCAAATCTGAGCTTGATAAATTTATGGAGGGGATGGTATGATTAGCCTATTTTGGAAATTGACTGATATTTGGCTATGTGTGGTGGATTTACAAGTGGCCTAAGAGGGGAGAGTACGTGGGGTGGGTTCTGAGTTATTACAGAGAATTGTTTCTTGGGTAACTGACTGTTGAGGCTTGCCCACGTGCTCAGGGTTTAACTGATCACCATATTTGGGGTCGGGAAGGAATTTTCCCCCAGGGCTGATCGGCCTGGGCTCTGGGGGTTTTTCGCCTTCCTCTGTAGCACAGGGCATGGTTCACCTACCGGTGAATTCTCTGTGTCTTGAAGTCCTTAAATCATGATTTAAGGAGGTAAATAACTCAGTCATAGGTTGGTGGCCTATTGCAGGAGTGGATGGGTGAGGTCTTGAGGCCTGCATTTTGCAGGAGGTCAGACTAGATTATCGTACTTGTCCCTTCTAACCTTAAAGTTTATGAGTCTATGAGCAGCTTCATGGTTTTCAGTTGACTCCCTACCCTATGTAAACCCAAGGAACATTCCAGGAAGCATTCAGGTAACCATGTCAGCTGTCATGCACCCTGAGAATGCACTCTGAAACCTCTATATTGACCTCTGTTCTGACTTGGACCTTGACCACCCCCACCCCCACTGAAACTCCAGAAAACCAACATGAACCTTGATACCCAGTATTGACCCTGATCCTGAACTCTGACCTGTCTCTTGCACTCACCCGTGGCCTGACTTTTGACCCTGCCCCTGAATTCTGTTGGTTGTTTCTGCCTAATGAGCTCCTATCTCTAGTCCCACCTACCTTTGCCCAAGATCCCGAAAGCCTCATTCTGTCAATTAATCTGTATTACAACAATAATGGAAAATTCTCCACAGTAAACATCACTTTTTAATCTGTGGTATTTATCTTTCACTTATTTTAAGAGTCCAAATTTTATATAATTCAAAATTATGGGCCCAAATTTCCTAACAATTGTGAAGAATTAAAAATAATGAGAAAAGCAATCTATAAAATCTCTCCATACAAGTGTGTCAGAAACATTAGCCTCTATCATGTTAATATGCCAATAAAAAAGAAATGTATTTTGATTTAATTACTAAAGACTATAACCATTTTTACTACCTTTAGGGCTCTACAACCCATAAAGCCAATGGAAGTTTTCACTTTTAATTTGTCTAACATAAATCTCAGGAGCTGCTTAAAGCTGTAGAGCCACAATAGGGTATCTGTTTTTTTAAACAACTAAAGGTTTTTGTTGATGTGGCTATGGGAACAATGAGACAGCCAACATAGAATGGATAAATGCGGAGAGGCTGAGTGTTTGGGGAAGCAAATCCAAACTACCCAGAAGTATTATTCCAGCACAGACCTCAACTGAGCAAGAGGGGCCCCCAAAATTAGATCTTAGAAAAAAATGGTATTGAAAGGTCTGGTGGCTTGTCTACACTATGCAGAACAGAGTGCGAAAGATTTGAAAAAACGCCCTCCCCTCCCAACCCTTTGGACAAGGTTTATTGGGTGAAGCACTGGTGGACTGGGGATAGGTAGGCTGGGAAGGCCAAACCCAGGACCAGACATAGGCACTGCACCACAGTTCCTCTTTTTCTGTAGTTGCTCTTTAAAGTGCCACAGGACTCTGTTGTTTTTCTACAATAGACTAACACGGCTACCCCTTTGAAATTTAAACTTATGGGCAGCAGTAGTATTAACCACAGTCCCTCCATGGCACTTCTGCAATGTGCTCGTCCCCCTAGATCTACAGCCTCAGTGACTGGTCATGACTAGTGGTTAGAGCAGCAGTCAGGCCTCTTGGTTAGAGCACAAATCAGTCAGGAATCAAAGCCTGGGTTCAGAGGCTGAGGCCAGATTCCAGAGCAGAAGTTAGAATTTGGAACAGAGGGTCAGGTCAGGCTTACTGCAGTGGGGCAAGGCACAGCAAAGCAAAGGGTCCAAGGAAACAGAAATTATTACAGCTATGGGTAAATGCTTTGAGCAGCCACTAAATTGCTGCTGGCCTTAAGGGCAGGTCTGGTGACCTTCCAGCCAATTAGAACAGTAGAGCTACCCAGACAGTCTACTGTAGGCCAGCTGCACTGTCATGAGATGCACATCCATGCATCCCTGGGTTATGAGCTATGGAACTTTTCTGTTCATTGTTGCAATGTGAGTGTGTATTTTGATGCAAATTGTGCCATGCAAGGTTCCCTTTTAAATGCTCTGACTTATTGTTGTAGTATCATATTTCCTGCAGCATCATGTATGTGCACAGATGTGAAGCATGTTTCCAGGTATTTTGTATGGCTCAGGGGGAGGGGGGCAATCAGACTTGTTTTCCAGCAGCACGGATACAGTGAGAGCCATTTCCCAATCAGCGTTGCAAGCACATACCCAGAGAAGATAACAAAGGCAATGGAGCTAGCTAAATGCCCGTAATACCTTGGCCCAGGAAGAGGTGGAGGTATGGAGAGTTTGGAAACAAATACAAACCCTTTAAAGAGGAGAGGCTTTTTTCTTTGGCAAGAGAAACATCATCTTAGGAGCCACTGCAAGGGTGCGTCTACACTTGTAAATTAAGTCTATTTAAGCAGGCTTAAGTCGACTTAATTTACTCTGTGTCTACACTTGAGTTTCCTTAATTCGATTTAAGCAGTTCCTTAAGTCGAATTAAAGAAAAGTTAGTTCAAATTAGTAAAACCTTGTTTTACTTCAAACTAACCCTTAATTCGAACTAGTTAGTTCAAACTAACCGGCACATTGACCTTAATGCAACTGACTAATTCAAACTAAGCAAGTGCCATGCATTAAGTTAATTCGAACTAACTAACATTAGTTCGAATTAACTAATTCGAACTAACTTTGGTAAGTGTAGACATAGCCCAAGAGACTGGGTCTAGCCACATGACCAGAAGGGCCTAGGCTAGCTCAGCACTGCCAACAACCAGCCTTGTGGGTGAAAATGAGGAGACTAGACTAAAGAGAATCTTGGAATAGTGTTATTAGTTTAGCATGCGTTTTATATCTTTTATTTGCTTGTGGTAACTCCTTGCCACTTTATTAAATAACTGTGCATTGATTTTCTATATACTCATTTAGAATCATATTCTAATCAATATACTCACTTAGAATCATATTCTAATCAATATAGTGTTTGTTTTATCTAAAGCCGTGTGGACTTTAGAAGATATGAATCAGAGTGGCTGGGCATATCCATTTCAATGTCAAATGGATGGGCAAAGGTCTATGAATCTATGGTGATTGGGGAAGGATCCCAGTCCCTGTAGACCAGGAGTTCCCAGTGCAGTGTTTGGGGACTGCGGATGCTCGCTTGGTCCCATAGGTGGCCAGAGGGTGCACACTCATTGCCTGGGACTGATTACACACTGGAGGCTAATGTGGACTGACTCAGGAGTGAGTAGTCATCTGGCAAAAAGGGGTAAGATGGAGTTCAGGAGAAGAGATCGGGGTCATGGCAGCACACCAGACCAGATTCTGGGAGTGACCTGTCACATACACTAATTAGGTTTCCCAGAAACCAGCTCTCCTACAGGTCCTGCTTCCTGACACACAGAAGCACAAATCTGATGGCCACTCCACTGACCTGCACAGAATCTATGAGAGCTGGTCTACTTTTCAATGCCAGTCTATATGGGTATATGGAAGATCCTCCAGAGCATACAACACAAGCCCACCTTCACGCATATAGTCTTCCAGCAGACAACCCACACATTTCCAGATTGGGACTTCAGTGATACAGAGTCTGTGGCATGTTCCTGTTAGAACTCTTCACAGAACAACACTTTTAAACCGTGTAACTTTTCTCTTGAAGGAAAAGAAAATAAAACCACCCCACCCACCCCGCCAAAATGGCCAACAAAGCATAAACCATCCCCCCCAACACATGTAATCTATCCTCAATGGGGAAGATACTGCAATTTACCACTGAAAAAGTGTTTTTCAATGAGGAATCAAAGCAACATATGATGAATCTAATGTCTGAATTGCATTATGGCTAATCAGAATGTTCTTCCCTTGATCCTTGTAACTAACTGTTGGATGTATTTTACTCTAGGCAAGTCCTTAAAGCCGCATTACTTACTGTCAAGCATTTTAGAGGATGCTTGATTTTTGACTTACAATTCAGTATAATTCTCCTGAGCTTTAGTCTACCTGAATGTACCATTGCCATGTTTCCTTCATGCTGACACTACCTTCAGGTGCTTCAGAAATTGAATCTGTGTTCAGCAGGATGCCTATAATCAGGCTACAATAGCAACAATGGAAAATAACTAGAAGATAATGTCCGTCTGTTGTAACTGGGTGAACAGACAAAAAAAGATTGGCAATAAACAGTTTTTGCTCTCAGGAGGGCTGTTAGGACTCCTGTGCAATAAAGCTGGGAACAGTAAAAACCTTTGCCACGCCATTTGTAACATCTTTTACATCAACACCTGAAATTAACGACATCAGGCCTGATTCTGTTCTCACTTACACTGGTGAGACTCCATTGATGCTACTGGAGTTGCTCCTGATTTTCACTAGTGAGATGGAGGGGAATCAGGTCCATTTTCTCCAGAGATGTATTATGGATAAATTTAACTGCATATTTTGAGAGCTTGGATACATTTTCTTGTCAGCCAAAGAAGAAGTAATTAAAGTAAATGTAAAAATTAAGACAAAGAAAAAATACACAGCAAGTATAAAAATATATGGCCCTTGAGTCTCCATTCCTCCCCTAAGTACAGGAATAGAAGGAAAAGGTGGCTCTGCTTTCTTGAAGTTTTCCCTGTGCTGTGGGTCCACCTGGTGTGAGTTAATGCAATTTCAGGGCTGTTCACACTTACACTCAGGCTGCTCTTGTTTCCTCTGAGTCATCCATCATCCAAGAGGCTCTGGAGAGTAAATCACTTGAGTCCTGATGCCTTCTTCCTCCAATATACCCCCCAGCAGGCCTCCTCCACCAGGGATAATGGGGCACAGGACGAGGTAGAGCTGTTTTGACAACTTTATCCTGGCCTGGGAACTAGCTGCTACTGTGAGATCTGTGAGCCACTTTCTCATGCTTTATGGGTCTTACACTCTGACGATGTATGTAACTGAAAGTCAACCCCTATATCTCCCAAATGAGGACACTTCTGTAGGCAAACAAAACCAATTATATTGATGTTATATCTATTTTTGTATATACTGTGATGTGATGGCAAAGTATTTTGGTTGTTTCTTAGCAGCGAACTTGGTGAATCTATATTATTTTTATTATTCACAAATCCTGAGATGTTCCAAAGTCCTGTCATATAGCAGCTACCTTGTTCTAATTCTGTACTATTCGGTTGAGGTGAATTATGATGCAGTTGTAAAACAATGCATCTCTAGTACAAGTCATCATCAATTTACCAAGCAAGCTTTGTACCAAGGTATCCGAGGTTAGAGGCAGTTTAACAAAAATAATTCTGAAATTGGAATTTAGACATTTCCGCCCTGACAGGCACTTCCAGTCAAACTACACAGGGAAAGAGTAAGGGCCCAGGCTTTTCTTTATATAGCTCTAGTGCTTGTTAAGAAATTTTTCATTTCCTCGGTCTTTAAAACAGTGATAAAAATCTAACTTTTAAACATTATTACATATTTCAATATAAACTACATCACAAAAAGGAAGAGTGGAATTAACCAGTAGTTTGTGTTCTGAAGGCTAGTCATTTCTCAAAATGAAAACTCATCTTCTGTAAAATAATAGAAGTGGTCCCTCTTTACTATAAGATGGGTTCTCAGGCCTATAACTCATTGGAATGTAGTATGTCATTAATCACACTGTAAGTACCAATTTATAGCTGATGAACAACAGCAGTGCTTGCTGAAGTGGTTGAAAGAGTAGCAGAAGTAAGAGCAGCAGAATCAGTTTGTGAAGCAGCAGCAATCCCAGCAAGCACACAAAAATTAATGTTGCAGGTCAAGGAACAAATAGGGCAGATGTGAACGGTGGGGCCACATGTACTCCTACCATTCCCTGGGAAGGAATATATGGGTCTAAAATGGGACCTGACAAAACTCAGACACAGCTGGAGATTTCTGAGTGTCTGGCAACAGCAGAGGGGTGTTCCAGTAAGGGTATCCTCATACCTGATGTGAGATCTTCAAGCAAGTCAGTGGATAGGGACTGTAAATTTGCAGTCTCAACTCAAAAGAAACCATAACTCCAAGTTGGAATAGAAGCATTCATTCAGGATCTTGGCTTTGAGAGGTAGCTCAATGGTTCCAGGATCTTTGCAAGTGGGGAAGTCAAATTTCTTCTAGCAGAAAGATGGTAGAGTTAATCAAGCTAGAACAATTTTGGATGGTCATGACAGGAGGACCAATGTTGTCATGATGGGTAGACAATCTAGATTAAGCAGTTTGCTCAATGGAAAACTGAACTTGACTATGGAAGTAACAGTAAGCCTGGGAATTTAGGTACCCAGCCATGCTGATTAAAGATGAGTTCATCTCTATGTATCAGATATTGCTGTGCAAGAACAGGTGATGACAGCAACAGACTGGGGATGGAACACATTAGTAAAGTTGCTGCAACTCATTCATGCTGTTTCTCAATTTCAGTATTTCAGGGCTTATCAGTAATTTAGATCTAGGACTAGCTATTTCAGCTAATCAGAAACCAGCCCTCCAAGGAGTCCATTACTCCACTGTTCTAGAGGTTTCCTTGGCTGTAATTTTAGGTCTGAGTGAAATTTAATTGTTGAGTTGATCTTTAAAATCCTATATACTTTTGGTTCTATGTATTTCAGAGACTGCATTTCTCACTGTATTAAGTATTAAGTGACCAACTGAGGAGGCTAAAATGATAACCCTAGATCTAAATTACTGATAAGATTTGGGCCAATGTGTTTGCAGTGGAAGGCTGTCAATTCTAAAGCTATGCCTACACTACAAAAAGTTAGGCTGACTTTGATAGGTCAACTTAATAAGGTCGACTTTAAGTCAACTTAAAGTTGACCTTATTAAGTCGACTTAGCAAAGTGGTGTCCATGGACGTGGACTAAATCCACTTTGTTAAATTCACCTAACTGCCCTTAGGTCGACTTAACAAAGTGGACTTAAGCATCCACACTGGGCTTAGGTCGACCTAAAGAAGGGGGTGGTTCTTATTAAGTGGACTTAAGCTTTCATTAAGTCGATTTAAGGAAATTTCTTAAGTCGACTTAATGAAAGCCTGGTGTGGATGTGGCTTTGTTTAAGTCAACTTAAACCTCCTTAAGTCGACTTAATTTGCCAGCATAAACATAGCCAAAGATCTCCTTCCTGCATTGGTCCACGTTTATTAAGCTTCAGGATATGGTGCTTGTTTCCTTAACCATCTTATCTGATTCCAAAGGGGTAGCCGTGTTAGTCTATTGTAGAAAGACAACAGAGTCCTGTGGCACTTTTAAAGACTAACAGATTTATTTATCGCATGAGCTTTCGCAGTGTAGACATAACCATAGATGTTACACCTCATAACTCTTAAATTAGTTTTTGGATTTACCCGACAAAGGCATAGGCATGAATTTTTTTAAACAAACAAACAAAAAACCCAAATTAATTCTAGAAAAGACTAAAATAGGAGCAAGTTTCACTTCACTATTACAGTGACTTTTGCTAAAAACATAAATCTCTGATCCCATAATTAGTTCCATGTGGACCTACCTTTCTACCTGGATAGCTTCTTGTTGAAGACAGTCTAGCTCCACATAGGTATGGAGCTGCACCTGGATAAGTCTATGTGCTAGGTTTTCAGCTACTTTACATAAAGAGAAAGATGGTATAAAATAAAATAATCCATAATATCTGTTTAACAAATCTAAAGAAGATTTTCTTATGTGATACAATAACTCCAGTATAAAGTTAGGCCTTTTGAAGATTGTTGCCACACTTTTACATAGTGCAGCAAACATATAGCAAGCTTCACAGCTAAAGAAAGGAGTCTATTTTCAGATTTGTTTTTTGGCATGTGCAGCAAGAGATCAGTGTGAGTGGAATTTATTGTTCTCTGATGAGCAATCTCCAGACAATAAATGGAATAGCTTCTCTTCTGAAATCAATGTTTGTGATTTTCTGCTTCTCTTTCAAATACAAAGAACACATTTCTTTTTAATTCTCACAACCAATTGCTAGATAGTCCTTCAATTTCTCTCAGTTGAATAGCACTTTCATTTTAAAATTAATCCAACAAACAACCTATTTCGTTTGGAAAAATAAATAAATAAATAAATTGCAGATAACCCCATTCAGAATAAAAGAAAGTCTCAATAAATTCTCAGCACTCAATCTTGCTCATAAGTAGTTTTACTGAAGTCAGACTATTTGTTAGAGCCAAACTAAATTTGGGATATATGTACTGGGCCAGATTCTCAGATGGTGTAAATTGACACCTATGGAGCTAAACTGTTTTACAGGAATTGAGAATCTGGCCCACCATGAGTTTTATTGTTCATAATACCCAGTGATAGAGATGATTTAATCTTTCCTTCAGTTCCCCCCCCCCCATGAAAAATGCCATTGATAAAGTCTAATTTTTGATGAATAAATTTTTGTATTTGTCAAATTTTCAATGAAAATGAAATTTCCATTATTGTAATACAACATAAAATATGAAATATGTTTCCCAACCAGCTATACCAACTTTTACAGTCTTTGAACAATTCTATGCTTAGGTTTGAACAGAGGTGGCACGTTAGGATTTTAACTAACAACAGTAATCAAGAATTACAATCGCTTTGGAGTACCACACCCCTTTGAAGTATGTAGAGTTTCAAACTGAAAAACCCAGGAATCTCTTTCTCCACCCTTCCCGTCTTCCAGTCTACTATTCTTTTCCTGCTTCCTCTCCAACTTTCTCACCCACCATCATTTACATCTAACTTTATTTGCCACATTCTTTTAGCCATTTATTCTGAATTCTTTGTTTCATCCTCCCTCCTTCTGAAACAGCTCCTTCTGACCCTGCTAAAATTTGGCACTCATATGTAGTATAGGGAGGTTAGCAAGCAAACACATCTGCCCTAGCTGGGTCAGCAGCATACAGTCATAGCACAACAGAACTCCCTTAAGCTTGCCACTCACAGCATTGTTCAGAGTGAATTTCTGATACCATGCTGGCTGGTGAGGGCTAGCTGAAGCACTTGTATGCAGGGCTGGAAGATAACTGGAAGGCATATTGTAGGAGAAAATGTGATCATTTGATGGACTGGGGTGAAAATGGTTTTGAGGAGCATGTACTTACCTAGTTTTTTAGCACTGGCTGAAATCCTGGCCCTGCTGAACTCAATGGGAAAACTCAAACTGATTTCAACCACTTTCACCAGTTCAGCTGCCTATCATCTGCTCCTAGTGCCATCCTTTAGGTTTACCCATGGTGCAAGAAGAAATACAAATCCATGCTACATCCCTTAGGCAAGTCCAGCTCCCCATGACAGTCTGCACAAGGCCACCAGAAGTCTGTTTCTGCATTATACAAGGTGAGTGCAGACATTGATTGGACAGAAAACTAGCTCCTCTGTAGCTCATTTATGTGGCTGAAGCACTGCACAGAGCCTGGCATGTGTGAATACAGTTTGTTACTGAATCCACCCTTCTTGGTAAGCTGTGAGTAGAGAATACTGGCTTCCCCATATTCCTTTTCAATTTCTTCTATTCTAGATCGAAGTTTTTCAGTGGCTTTTCCACACTGTCTGGGATAGTTCACAACGGTGAGTGACAACCTCAGGGCAGACTGTCAAGAAGCAGGACTGATTGTTGGTTATACTGGTTGTTATACTGGTTGTACATTTTATAGATAAGATTTCACCAACCCAGTGACAAGTGTGAATTCCTAAGGCACTATAACTCTTACTATGGAGTCAGAGGCAGTCCCCTTGAGCAACACAGTCTCTCTCACCACCTAGGCAAGGTAAACTTAGTGATGGTTGTTATACACCAACAATCACAAAAGAGTTACGTTCCTTCCTGTTCCAAGAGACCAGTTACCTACCCCAGGGCAATCTGTACCTCGGATCTTACACCAAAGGCAACACTTGCTGCCAATACTGTATTAAACTAACTAAAGGTGTATTAACTAGAAAAAAGAAATGAGGCTAAAGCAATTTAACACATATGCCCAAATGTGTTACAATCTATGGGTACATTTACACTGGAGGCTCTGTTAAATCAACTTAACAAGGTCGACTTTAAGTCGACTTAGAGAGTCCACACTGAAAACTACAGTCAACTGCCAGTGTCCACACTGGCAGGTGCTAGGTCGACGGAGGAGTGGTGCATTGTGGGTAGGTGTCCCACATTGCACCGGGGCCTGGGAGGTCAATTAGGTTGACTTAAGGGCATTCCCCATCTACACTGGCTTAAGTTGACTTAATAAGATCGACTTAAGCATTAAGTCGACTTTCAGAGGTGGTGTTATTAAGTCAACTTAAGGAAGTGCTTGAGCCGACTTAATAAGTGGCCAATGTGGACACAGTAGTCTGTAGGTCAACTTAACCATCCTTACGTCGACTTAAGGCTCCAGTGTGGATGTACCCTGTGGTTTTAAAAGGTGACAGAGTTGTGGTAATCTATCAGCTCTGAATGTCTTTTGGAGCTGACCCAGGTTGAACTTGGGGATCTGCTTCTGTTTCAGAGCTCCAGCCCTTTGAAAGTCCAAACAGTAAAAGACAGAGAGATAAATGATCTTCTCAGCTGTTTTTATTTCCTTCTTCCAGAAGTCAAGTTGATGGGAAGTCAAGTTCCTTTTGCATGAAGCCTCTTCATGGTTGTGAAGGGGCAGTTAATAATGTCTTTCTATTGTGATCTCCCTCTATGGTCCATTTAGTTGTGATAAGCCTTCTTGATGGTTAAAAGACTTCCTTCTTAACTGATTTTACCATTTCTGGCCAAACATTTTTTACAGTCATGAATCAAACCTTAAATATTACTTTATGGCATGTGATAAAGATATTGTGAGATTAATTCATGCAGCAATTTACAAGCATTTCATAAAGTCTAAACACTGACCACATTGTTGTAAATTCAATCCTCATTTTAACCATACTAGCACACAGGAGAAACAGACAGTGTTCCAGCAAAGACCTTGTCATTGCTTAGCTGAGGCCTAAAGCCTTGGCAAGAGCTGACACCAGGTATGCCAGATTCACAATCGTATTCTCCCATCCATGGACGTAACTTCTATGAATGTTAGTGGATGATGTTGCCTATTCACTTGCACAGAAATGAGGAATATACCACCATTCAAATCTAAAAGGGCACAGGGTCTCCTAGCTGGGAATTTATATGGGATTTCTTTTCATGAATATCATTCCCGTCATAGGACTATATAGACAGCATCAAGCAATACAGCATATAATAAATACTGAAGTTAATGGGCTAAATATAGTCTTATTGTAGGAGATCAGGATTCCATCATGATCAGTGGAGTTACACCAGGGCTGAATTTGGCACCAAGAGTGTAAAATTTGTCCAGCATAATATTTCTGACCTTTGATGCCATGGCTATCAGAATATTAACTAAGCTTTTAAAGTTATACATATTATTTCTTAGGAGGGGCACACTACCTGAGAATGAAGAGCTGAGTTTCTGCAGCCTGTACTGTACATGAAAGCAAAGTGCTAGCTGTAAAACTGCAGCAAGTGAAAGAGAATTTCCTTTTTAGCTTTTCTTGCAAGACAGTATTTGTAAAGGTCTAGTCCGGTTTTTGATTTCATGAGACACAGAACTTTGTAAATCATATTTTCCACAAAATTATTATTCATCTGCCACCCCTTCCCTCTACACACACACAAAATAGGATATAAATAAAGACGTGCACTTTTCTTGACCTCTGGTGACACCTGGTCTTTCCCTTTACCCCTCATGACTTTTACTTACAGCAAAGAAATCTTGGATGTAGTTATGTCAAGAACTAGACTAAATGACTTGACTGATATCAAGAGAGGGGTTGTTTCATTTCCTAGTTGTCATGGACAAATGATTTTTTTTAATGGTTTCTCCACCTCATGCTTTCTGAGATAGTACTTGGAACACTACACAGAGGAAATACAGCTAAGGGCAGGACCTTGGTGCACTTTAATATAGCTTCTGATCTGAACGTTTTCAGACACACAGCTTCATGCCAAAATCATTCTCTTGAAATTGTGTAAGATATGTACTGCCTACCTTGGTCCCGCAGAAAGGATTATATCTTTATATATCTCTGTTGAGAATCTTGTTATCACAGGTAATTTAATAGCATAAAATTATAGACACTTTAAAATTCTCACTACACTTCATCTTACAACCAGCTCATCTGGTCTAGGTTGCTACAATGCCACTGTCTTCCCTGAAGATACTTTCTTTACCCCAACTGAGGATCTGGCCCATATGCAGCAATATTTTTATCTTCCTGAAGAGGATGTCTGGCAGTAGCTGGAAGAAACTGATGTCCTAAATCTGCCCAGTGTCAGAAGAACACCATGGAACTGGCAGCAGTGTATTATGCATATCTCATCCTATCTCACAGAAAAATGATTTGATTCTGTAAGAGTTTCTCCAGCTCCAATGGATCCAAGTAAGATTGGAAATATCAGGCATATCACCAAAGGATCTAGATTACAAGACCCACTACCATTATATGACAGTTTTGCCACACTTCTGACATGATCCACCACCCAACATTTTACACAGGGCTAGTCCCCCAAAAAAAGAGAGCTAGAGAACTGCAGCCAAGATCCTCTTGAAAGACACCCACCTAAAAGTGAATTTGGTAAGGTAAGGGGGAAGTGTGGTTGAGGGTTTTTTGGGTCAGGGGTGAGGCATTTCCCTTTTTTTGTACATGTTACTGCAATGACAGGCAGCATTAGAAATGCCATGATTGGGAGAGAGGGGGTGCACACCTGGTTTTATGTATTTGTCCCTATATTTGCATCCCTGGCAATGTGAACACAACTCTCGTAAGTCACTTGTCTTAATTATTCGAGGTAAGTTTCTTTTGCTTCATTCGGTGTCTCCATCTTTGGAAGAGTGCTTTGCCTGGTCTGATGTATACATATTCTTTTAGTTAATTAAATACCAGTCATAAAAATGTAAGAACAGCTATACTGGGTGAGACCAATGGTCCATCTAGCCCAGTAGCCTGTCTTCTGACAGCGTCCAATCCCAGATGTTTCAGAAGGAGTGACCAGAAAAGGGATCTGCAACTTGCGGCTCCGGAGCCACATGCAACTCTTTGGCTGCCTCCTTGTGGCTCTGGGTCTCCCACCAGCAAACCCTCTGGGCAGCCCACTCCTGGCTCCGGGTCTCCACTGCCACCCAAGGACCCTGCAGGCAGCCCATGCCAGGCTCCAGGCTCCCCCCGCTTCCCCGCCACAGGAGGACCCTGTGGGGAGACCAACCAAGATCCTCCTGCAGGGAAACCACTCCAGGTTACAGGCTCCTCCTCTGCCAGCAGATCCTGTGGCAGGTGCCCTGATCCAGCTCCCCCCACCAGGAGGCTACAACCATTGCAGCTCTCAAAACACTTAACTCTTCTTATCTTTTGGGTTGCCAGAACCAGAGTAATTTCTACTGATTCATCCTCTGTTGTCCAGTCCCCTCATCTGCCTTTATCATTATTCCTCTGAATGCTTCTTTGCTACTGCTTTAAAGTCTCCTTCTTCCCCCTTCTCCCACTGTATAGTTTTTCCAACTTGAAAGATCTGAAAATTAATAGAGTTTTTCTCTTTCAAAAACCCTACCCTTTCTGCTCATTAGTGTTTCACAGCCCATTTCATGGAAAAGGCGTTACTCATCTATTATGCACTGTAATTCTTTTCAAAACAGAAGTAAATAAGAAGACATTTTTATTGTTATGATTTTTCTCATGTCCAAAATCATTAAAATTAAATCTCAGAGCCTCTACTAATTGTAGACATTGTTCTCTCAGACCCCTTGCTGTTTGCAAAATGTGCAAGTGGGTGTTTTGTTTCTTGCTAAAAAAATTATGCCTTCTTTTTTGCTCATATTAGAAGAAATAGCTAACATCATGAAATTTAAGCATGCTTATGAAAGAGATGCAACTGCTTAGCTTCAATGAAGAGAAATGCCTTTAATTCTTCTCTAACCTTTATATTTGCTCCTTCAGATTCCTGTTAAATTCTCTTCTTTCTCTAGGGTCCTTCTGTTTTTTTGGCATCAAAAGATGTATACTTCACAGAGCCAAGGGATCAGATTGGTTTTTTTAAATGTATATGTAGCAGTCCCCAAAATCATCACATCTGTTAGACTTTTAGTTTGGAATTTTGTAGTGTGTGGATACTCAAAGTTGTGATCTAATTTTTATTTTACATAATGCATCAGTAATAACTGCCCTGAAAATGAGATGTTTATGTTTTATGCACATGATCGTTCTTGATCACAGTGACAGGCAAGGCTCTTGAGATAAAATTCTTCAAAAACCAGAAAACAGCAGCCTAGGGAAACAGTGCAAGCAGGTTTGTAGAGAAAAGGGAAGTGATGCACGCATTGGATATGATCCCTTCAATCACTAGATGAAGGGAGAATCCTTATTGCTGATGCACCTTAGCTAATTAATTGACTGGCACTACAATTAGGACTATATATTTAATTTGCAAAGCATTCAGATTCCATTCAGCCCAGGAGGAAAGATATTATGTTCTTTTAGAAATTTAAAAAATAAAGAAGAGCCATTCAAAAAAGAGGCAGATCCCAGGGCAGTTCCCTAACCACCCAAGCTATAACTGAAGTATCTTTAGTCCACTGAACATTCAATTATTTATACAAAGTGTAATCGTTGAGACAGAGAACGAAACTGACTGTAGGGTCTGGTGATCACGGCACACCACTGGGATGAGGAGACCCAACTTCAAATCCCTGCTCAAAATCAAGCAGAGCACAGACTTGAACCTGGATGTCCAATATGCAAAATGAGTACTTTCACTTCCAGATTGTTTTTTATGCTGGGGGTGCCCGAATCAAAACATTTAAAATTGTCTTGTATACATTCCCAGTAGGAACAAAAACAAATTTCATACCTTGAAATTTTTCATTATACAGAATTCTTGTTTTTTAGTCAGTCCTAATTGTTAATTCCACGCCCTTTCACTTTTAGGTGAAGATTCCTTCCTTCACTTTCAGTTGAGGAAGAAGGAACAATCCTCAATAAAACACTTCATCAAGGTGCAATAAATATTTGTATCACATTACAAAAACAAACATTTTTATCATGCATTTCACTTACGAGATCCTTCTCAAAAGTGGCTTTGAAGATATTTACCAGGCAATTGAGTATTGTGCCACATATCAGAGGTATAGCCACAGGTGTTCCTGGGTGGGCACCCACTCAGCCCTGAGGTCTGCCCACCTTAGCCCCTAGCTGCGGCGTGAACTTTGTCACTGTGACTACATGGCCATCCAGCAGCCAGCAGCTGCAAGTGGAGTATTGGCATTGATGCCTCTGCTCTGCTTGCGGCTGGGGAGCCAGGCGGCCGCAGTTGCGACCATGAGTGGGGCAGAGGCGCCAGCTGGCAGCCAGCTCTCCCCCACCCTGTACTTGTAGGGTCCTGGCCAAAAAACAGGGGTTGTCTATGCCCTTGCCTCATGTATGTCCACTGCGTTTTGGGTTTTTTTTTCTTTTTAAAGAACCTCCTTCTGTGGGAAGTGCTGATTTGTATCACCTTCTGGAGGCTCAGCCATACTCCCATGTTGTGAAGCTATTTTCCCCAGGCAGTCCTTTAGATCTGTCTAGCAACATTCTCCTATACACAGATGCTAGCTTAAGTGCTTATGTCCAGCAAACTCTTCACAAGAATGTAACCCATAGCAATTTTTATAGGACAAACAGGATTCTAAAATTATTTGAGCCAATATATATAAATTATATATATATATTATATATTCTATATAAATAAATATAAATTTTGAATTTCTTCTCTTTTATATATATAGGGATGTGTGTATATATTATATATAAACTCTCCATTATTCAAGGCTAATTTTCAGCATTTGAGTTTTTCCCTCCCTGGACATGTGAAATCATCAAGCTTGTTTCTTATACTGAATTATTTTTTAAACATTAACAATACAATGGGTTACCTAGGGAGGAGGTAGAATCTCTATCTTTGGAGATTTTTAAGGCCCGGTTAGACAAAACCCTGGCTGGGGTGATTTAGTGGGAGTGGTCCTGCTTTTTAGGAGGGGGTTGGACTAGATGACTTCGTGAGGTCCCTTCCAGCCCTATGATTCTATGAATACCAATTTCAGTAATACACTGGATTTATATATAGGTACCTCAAAAGAAAGGTGGAGTTGAAATCAAATATGCACTGATGACTAAATCCTCAATATTTTCTTTTACTTTTCATATTAAAAGCTATGATGCACTTGTCAGAATATGCCATCATTACAGATGAAATGTAAATAAAAATGTTAAAAGATATACAATATGTCCTCTGTGGAGGATGGTAATCCAGGATCTAGTAAAATAATGCTTTTGTTTAACAATTAAAAGCTTTATGGTTCTAACAGGTAATGGAAATTAATCTGATGAAAGAGAAAAGATGAACTGTAAATGAATAGTTTCAGAATTATAAACAAAAATGTATTTCAGAAAGCAAGAGAGTAATTGCATACAAATATATTACAGAAACAGACCTGTAAAAAAGAATACACTTTTAGTACAAAAGAGATACCCATTTAACAGACTTATATATTCTTATTGTGTTTTGTTGATGTCAGATGGGAATGATAAATGTATGTGCTGTACCATATCTTTTTAATAATACAATACAAGCCACCTTCACTTATGTAGGTTTTTATACTACACTCAACCCTTACCCTGCAGATAATGTACCTCATGACTTGCAGTTTTTCTTCTCTGTACTCAGTAGGGATTGCATGAGTTTCATGTAGGTTTATCCTTCATTCCAGTCAGACTTGTTTGCCTATAGTCCAGATGGGCTTGCATGGGGCTTTAGCAAACAGAAGCTGGGAGTCTGCCTGGTTATCCCTTTGTCCAGTTTAGCTTCTGTCATGTTATGTATTGAGTGTTTCTTCGCAGACTGATTTCACTACCCCACAAGGACAAAACACATTATATTCTCTAATACCCTGGCACAAAGGCTATGTCTACACTTGCACTTTCAAGTCGACTTTAACTAAGTTGACTTAACTAAGTTGACTTAAAGTCGACTTCGTTAAGTTGACTTAGTGTATCTACACTTAAAATTAAAGTCGACTTAAAGGGGAACTTACAAAGTTGACCTAGAGCGTCCGCACTGGATGCTCTAGGTCGACTTTGTGAGGCTAGGGGGACCTTGGGCAGGTCCACGGTGGTGGTGGGGGGCACCCCTTGTGTGCAATGGGGGAAAGGGGGACAGGGACCCTGGCAGGGGAGAGCCCTGTGTGTGATGGCTGTCTGGATTTAGGGAAGCATTTATGATATTATTTTCTATTCATATATCCTAAATGCTCTATAATCCATAGGAGCTATGTCATGTTTGGTATCAATAGAAAGATAGTAATTTGCTGGGAATGATTATATAGTTTATGTCTAGGAATTCTATTTGGATTAGAAGTTAGTTTAGATAGGAATTTGGTGTTCTATCTGTACTTTAACTTGTGTGATTTTATGGAAATGTCTGAGAGGGGCGGGTGTGTCAAACCATTGTCTCCTTAATGTTAAGGAATGTGCCAGGTGATATGGGTCCATTGTGTCCTTAATGGCTCATCAGTTTGCTCCCTGGGCCCATTGTAGCTGGAAAATTCCTAAACATTAAGGATACAATGGTTTGACACACCCACCCCTCTCAGACATTCCCATAAAATCACACAAGTTAAAGTACAGATAGAACACAAGTGCACATGTGCACAAGTCCATGGGGCCGGATGAACTGCATCCAAGGGTGCTGAGGGAGTTGGGGGAAGTGATTGCAGAGCCGCTGGCCATTATCTTTGAGAACTCATGGTGAATGGGGGTGGTCCCGGAGGATTGGAAAAAGGCAAATATAGTACCTATCTTTAAGAAAGGGAAAAAGGAGGATCCGGGGAACTACAGACCGGTCAGCCTCACCTCAATCCCTGGGAAAATCATGAAGCAGGTCCTCAAGGAATCCATCCTGAAACACTTGGAGGAAAATAGAGTGACCAGGAACAGTCAACATGGATTCACCAAGGTCAAATTGTGCCTGACCAACCTGATTTCCATCTATGATGAGATGACTGGATGCGGGAAGAGCCATTGATATGGTATACCTTGACTTTAGCAAGGCTTTTGATACAGTTTCCCACAGCATTCTCATCGGCAAGTTAAGGAAGTATGGGTTGGACGAGTGGACCGTAAGGTGGATCGAAAACTGGTTAGATCAACGGGCTCAGCGGGTAGGAATCAATGGCTCGATGTCTGGTTGGCAACCGGTAACGAGTGGAGTGCCCCAGGGGTTGGTCCTGGGGCCGGTTCTATTCAACATCTTCATTAATGATCTTGATGATGGAATAGACTGCGTGCTTAGTAAGTTTGCGGATGACACCAAGTTGGGGGGAATGGTAGATACTCTGGAGGGCAGGGACAGGATCAAGGGAGACTTGGACAAATTGGAACACTGGGCCGAAAGAAACCTCATGAGGTTCAATAAAGACAAGTGCAAAGTCCTGCACTTAGGACGGAAAAATTCCATGCACTGCTACAGGCTGGGGACCGATCAGCCAAGTAGCAGCGCTGTAGAAAAGGACCTGGGAGTTATGGTGGACGGGAAGATGAGCCAACAGTGTGCCCTTGTTGCCAAAAAGGCCAATGGCATATTAGGCTGCATCAGTAGGAGTATTGCCAGCAGATCGAGGGATGTGATTATTCCCCTCTATTTGACACTGGTCAGGCCGCATCTGGAATACTGTGTCCAGTTTTGGGCTCCCCACTACAGAAAGGATGTGGACAAATTAGAAAGAGTCCAGCGGAGGGCAACAAAAATGATTAGGGGGCTGGGGCACATGACTTATGAGGAGAGACTGAAGGAACTAGGCTTATTTAGTCTACAGAAGAGAAGACTGAGGGGAGATTTGATAGCAACCTTCAACTACTTGAAGGGTTGCTCCAAAGAGGAGGGAGCTAGGCTGTTCTCGAGCGTAACAGAGGACAGAACAAGGAGCAATGGTTTCAAATTACAGCTGGGGAGGTCAAGGTTGGCTATTAGGAAAAACTTTCTCACTAGGAGGGTGGTGAAGCATTGGAATGGGCTATCTAGGGAGGTGGTAGAATCTCCATCTTTGGAGATTTTTAAGGCTCGGTTAGACCAAACCCTGGCTGGGGTGATTTAGGGGGAGTGGTCCTGCTTTTTAGCAGGGGGTTGGACTAGATGACCTTGTGAGGTCCCTTCCAACCCTATTATTCTATGATCCTATGATTCTATGACCACCAAATTCCTATCTAAACTAACTTCTAATCCAAATAGAATTCCTAGACATAAACTATATAATCATTCCCAGAAAATTACTACCTTTCTATTGATACCAAACATGACATAGCTCCTATGGATTATAGAGCATTTAGGATATATGAATAGAAAATAATATCATAAATGCTTCCCTAAATACAGACAGCATCACACAGGCTCTGCCCTGCCCTTTGGGGGGCACGCCAGGCTCCCCCTTGTGCCCCTCCCCAGCAGGGAGGGCATTGGTGTAGTCCTGGGGTAGCCCTAAGTCGACTTAGGGTTACCCCACGTCTACACTGGCTTAATTCGACTTTAAAAAGTCGAATTAAGCCTTAGGTTGAGTAAAAAGTAGGTTTAATAAAGTAAACTTAATTTTCATTAAGTCGACTTTATTTTCCTTAAGTTGACTTAAGCAAGCTGCTTAAGTCGACTTAAGGAAAGTGTAGTGTAGACGCAGGGTAAATTAAGTCGACTTAAGCAAGCTTAAGTCGACTTAATTTACCAGTGTAGACACAGCCAAAGTCAGTAGGTTGCTACACATGGTTCTTCACTACTGAGAGCCTCACCACTCTTAGATATTCTTCTTTCTTCTATCCAGAATCGATTGATGGATACAGTAATAAAGTCCTGCTTTGAGCTTGCATATTGTACAGTGTCTAGAACAACAGGGCCATGGTCCTGCTTGGGGCCTATGGGCACCACCACAATACAAGCAACACATAATAAATAAAAACAGTACTTCTGTAATTCTGTGTTCTTTGCCTGGTGAGAACCCTGAAGAGAAAAAGCACAAGGAAAAAAATAGGGTGTGTGTGGGGAGGGAATATTAGTTCAACATTCCGGTTCACAATTAAGTTTACAAATGGGTAGTATTTTGTGGGGAAAGAGAGTTCTCCCTTTTCCAAATTGATTTACCCATCCCAACCACACACATTTGCAATATATGGAACTGCTGTGCAGCTTATCCCTCAAGCGCCATATGGCAACTAACATCACCTAAAATTCTCAGGACACCACTGTTCCCTGGAATGCAGAGCTGTATCTTAACATGGTTCTGGAACCCTTCCACTTGACTGAAAAGGGCATTGAATAGAACAGAATAAACATGCTTTCGAAGTAGAGTATATAAGAGATGTGAAATATACTCTCTGTTCAAATGTCACTCCTTGGACAACACAGAACACTCTTTGTGTATCATACAGTTCTCCAACATTTGGAATTTCCCCAACTTCCAGGAGCATTTAAAGACAAATACCTAACGCAAAATATTTGAGAGTTCTAGTAATAGATATGAGAGCTAAATAAATATTTGATAAATAGGAATAGGGGAGTTGATTCACCTCTTGCTTATACTGGAATGACTCAATTGGCTTCTGTGGCGTTAATCTTAATTTACACCATTATAAGGAAGAGGTCCATAGGATGCAATCCTGAATCCTTACTCCTCATCAAGCAAAATTCCCACTGACTTCAGTAAGCATTGTGTCTGAGTAAGTAGTGAATAAAGACTATTGGAAAGGTTTCTACATATTAAAAGAAAAGGAAATTTGAAAAAATATTTCAGCAATGCCTGTCAGTATATCAGTATTTCAGTTCAAGGACTGACAATGTTGGCTCTTTCTAAGTGAAGCTATCATCTTATTATTATTATATTGTATTTCCCAGTTCTAGGCAGGCTAGGAGTGAGAAAATTCAGGTCCCATTAGAAATTACTGAAAGTCAGACAACTTCAAAACTGTTTTAAGGTAAAATCTATAGTTCTTCTTCTTCATCATCATCATCATCATCATCATCATCATCATCATCATCATCATC